>JZKD02S1410193.1:23196-35789 GCA_000966675.3 Picea glauca
AGGCCTTATTAATATTGACCTTTATTACATCTGAATATATTGCTCTACCTATGTGCAGGTTAGGACCCTAACAACATATCATTCAGTTCTGTTTGAATTGTTTCTCTCATGATATGGCAAGGCTATCTCATTTAATCACACTTGAATATAATTGAATATTTATTTTTGTGAAAGGTTATTTGGGAAGGTATTATTGATAGAGAAAAATCGCGGTAGAAAAGTGCGACAGAAAAATCGCGGCAAGAAAAGTGCGGCAGAAAAATCACGACAGAAAATTTGCGGTAGAAAAAATCGGGGCAGAAAAAGTGCGGAAGAAAAATTGCGGCAACAACATGGTTGGGGTCTATTTATGAGAGATATGGCACATATTGTTTGAAGTATGTTTTGAGATCTAGGGTTTAGCTCTTGAGATGGTATTGGATGTTCAATATTGTTGCATATATCAGATTTGTTGAGGAATACAATTGGTATTTTGTTGTTGGTATTTGGCATATGGGTATTGGTCTTTTGGTTGTGATGTGTTGTTGAAGTTGTTGGTTTAGCTTGAGGCTACATAACAGTGAGGTTGTGGCACATGGTTTGATGTAAGGGTTTATGGTATTTGGTTATGGATAGTGTGATGTATCACTAGAGAACTTTTGATGGTTATATTGGTATATGTACTTGGTGTATGGTTGAGGTACATGGTTGAGATAAGTGGTTGTTGAGTTGGCACATACATAAAGTGTATACTTGATGATGTTGGTACATCTTGATGAGTCATAGTTGATGTGTATTTGATGCATGATTGGTACATATTTGGTGCATGGTTGATGCACTCGTTGATGGTACAGGTTGAGGTACAGGTTAGTGCATGGTTGATGCACTTGTTTATGGTACAGGTTGATTACAAGTTGTTTGGACAGGTTATTGTGATAGGGTATTTGTATAGGTTTGGTGCATCGTTGATGCATTTGTTTATGGTACAAGTTGAGGTATAGGTTGACGTATGGTACATGTTGGCACAGGTTATTGGACAAAGTTGTTACAGGTTGATTAGTACAGGTTTACAATAATATATCTCACAGTGATAGTGTGACAGTGGTTCCATCATTCTACTTCTACGTCAGGGCGGTTGGCCGAGGCAAGGACAGGTGGTTGTAGCCACCTTCTGGTAGTAGCCAGAGAACATAGAGGGTTGTAGCCTCCTTCTGGTTGTAGCCAGAGAATTAGGGAGTTGGAGCTTCCCTCAGGTTGCAGCCTGAGAAACTAGGGGGTTGGAGCCTCCTTCCAGTTGCAACTGGAAAACAAAATAAATTGGTGCTTCCAATGAATGTAATTCTTCAAGACATATAAGAAAAAACATTCCATGGTTTTCTCTCGCTTAGGGTTTCCACATAAAAACACTGGTGTATTGTGTATGATTGCTCATTTGTTCATTATTTATTTACTCTGCAATTATTGGATGATAATGCTACACTGATATAACACTTGCATTATATGGTTGAAAATGTTTAAATTGCTCTATCACTGATTCACCCCACCTCTCAGTAATCCAATATAGGGAACTTTGGTAGAGGTCGGGGAAGAGGAACTTTTGGTAGAGGAGGATGCAGATCAATTATTTGTTATAATTGTAATCAACCTAGACACTTAGCTCGTGATTACCAGAATCTGTGTACAACGTGCACATATTATTGAGCACTGGATCACGTGACAAAAGATTGTCCCCAACTAGTTGTGAAATGGCAGGCCAAAGGAAACCCAAATCAGACTCTGAATCAGAATGTGCAAATGATATCAAACGAAAGATGTAGTGAAGGACCAAAAATAACAGTCGTTACGCGTGGAGGAGCTAGAACATGCACTGATATGGAAACTCGAGGAAACTAGATGGAGGAGTGGGTAAGGGAGTCAGGAGGTCCTATACCAACATTCGATCCACAATATAAAAAAGAGACATATCAGAGCGCAAGAAAGGAAATACTTGCACCACATGGGGAAGCATCAATATCATTGTTGTCTCATATAGAAGATCAAATTGTACTAGAGAAGTCAAGTGCGCAAGTAAGTACACTAACATAGTTCTTAAAGAGTTATGTAGTACCGATGAGAGATAAAACTACGTTAAGCATGTTATATAACATGATTGATCACTGTACAAAAGGATGGGACACCACTGTTGCAGAAAGAATGGTAAGTCATGTACTGCGTAGGAAGAGAACCAACAGAGAATTCAAGTTTAATGAACATATTGGAGAGTATGATGTGGATAATGTGATTTTGGATTTAGGATCTGATGTGAATGTGCTACCTAAGCAGAGATGGGAGATGATGGGAGAATCTAAGCTAGTATGGTCCCCTGTTCAGTTGAGGCTTGCAAATCAACATAAGATAGTCTTGATTAGGTGACTGACAAGAGTACCTATGAACATAGATGGGGTGCATAGCTTGGTAGAGTTTGAAGTTATTGAGATAGTAGATGATAGTCAACCGTATCTAACACTGATGGGATTGGAATGGGTGTTTGATAACCAAGCAATTATTAACTTTAATAAGAGGGAGATGATCTTCGAGGTATGGGACCTAAAAGTTGTTGCACCTTTGGACCCATCCGAAGGGAAGAGATACATAGAGTCAACAAAAGGGAAGGACATTGACAACTTATATAATCTAAATGTGTGGATGGAGGACTATGTCGATCCGATAATGGATGGCGCACTGAGTTGGAGAAGTATCAGTTCATGTGCATCAGATTCAGAAGTCGGTCTAAAAAATTGGCAACAGAGGATGCATGAAGTGTCAACTAGACGATGTGCGTGGATAAACTGATCTCCGCGCTAGATAGGAACATAGCCATGTGATCCAACCAGGTACAATGGATTGACTAAGATTGGTATGTTTAGAAAAGAATTTGAGTTACAGGTGCCTGAAAAATAGAGGATGTTGGCACTAGATGTCCTCTTAAAGGCAACTTCATCTAGATGGTGGTCTGCGCATAAAAAGGAGATGAAAGACTGGGCACAATGCAGTAGACTTATGTAGATACGCTTTAGCCCCGAGGAGGAAGAATCTGCACATAAATACACAAGAGAGAATAACCTGACAGGTCACGTAGAAAGTTGTAGGGATTTATGGCGCGTAGTACCGTAGGCAGAATGGACAGAGAGATTCATACACACGTTCGACACAATCTCGAAGAATTGGTATTTAGAATTAGATATGCGTAGGGAGACAACAAGCTGGGAAGAATTGGTTCGGAGATTTGAAATCACGTTCACATTTGAACATGAATCTCCCTCCATACATACAACACTACAAGCCATTTGAACAAACATCTTCTCAGAGGTAGAGACAATAGAAGGAATACCCTTATGCAGTGTGCACAAAGCCAAGATGACGGTCCATAAGCCATTAGAATGGTATAATGTAATAAAGGAGGAATACAAGGACGAGGATCCCAGAAATATACAAGTACCTGAGACTGAAGGAACCCATGTCATAGAAGGACCAAATCTTGCATCCGCTGCGTACACACGACCTATCAAGACGAAGGAGGTCAACATTGGGACAACGAAGAATCCTAAGCTTGCGCAGATAGGAGATTATTAGAACGATGAGACATTTGAGAATGTTGCAGCGTTATTGTGGGAATATCAGATTCTATTTCCAACCACATTCTCAGAGATGAAGGGGATAACATGTGACTTAGGCGAGATGAAAATCCCACTAAAACCTGGAGCTAAGCCAATACGACAGAGACCTTACAGGTTAAACCCGAGGTGCAAAGAGAAGGTCAAGGTTGAAATAGACATGATGCTAGATGCAGGTATTATTGAACCAGTCAAAGAATCCAAATGGATTAGTCCAATGGTGGTGCAAGACAAGAAGACAAGAGGAATTAGGATCTGCGTGGATCTAAAGAAGTTGAATGACACATGCTTACATGACCCATTCCCAACACTATTCACGGATGAGGTACTGGAAAATGTAGGAGGTCAAGAAACATATTCATTTACAGATGGATTCTCTGGGTATCATCATATAAGAATTGTGCAGGAAGATAGACACAAAACCACGATTGCGAAAGAGTGGGGCAGTTATCCGTACATGGTGATGTCATTCCGATTGAAGAATGCCCCTGCGGTGTTTTCTAGAGTAGTAGTGGCAACATTCGAGGAGTTCATCCATAATTTTTTTGAGGTTTACTTGGATGATTGGACGATGTTTAGTCTACTGCATGATCATATTGGAGTTGTTCGGCTCATGTTAGATTGATGCAGGCAGTGTCAGATCTCATTGAACTTAAAGAAGTGTATCTTTTGTGCACTGTTTGGAATTCTATTAGGAAATGTAGTATGTAACAAGGACTGTTGGTTGATCCAACCAAAATCACAGTAATTCTAAAGTTGGATCCTCTGACATCAGTCAGATAACTAAGGGAAACTTTGGGTCATACAGATTATTACAAGAAATTTATCAAAGGATATGCACAGATTACAACACCCATGGAAAAGTTACTGAAGAAGGAAGCCAAGTTTCAATGGAATGAGAATTGCCAGAAGGGGCTTGACACTTCGAAGCAAAAACTAGTGACCGCACCCATTCTGATCTTTCCAGAATGGAACAAGGAGTTCCATGTACATGTAGATGCATCATCTATAGTGTCGGGCGCAGTGTTGTCACAACTGGGAGAGGGGGACATCAATCATCCAATTGCATTTGAGAGTAAGAAATTATCTACATCTTAAAAGAATTATACCACTATAGAATGAGAAGGATTGGAAATGGTCTATGCGCTACATAAAATCATGCACTACTTATTGGGGTCCCACTTCAAGATGTATACATACCATTTTGCCTTAAAGTACTTAGTCAACAAGCCTGTATTAGGAGGAATAATTTGCATATGGTTGTTATTATTTCAGGAATATGACTTTGAGGTTATAGTAAAACTAGGAAAGTTGAATGTGGGACATGATCATCTCTTGCACATATTGATAGGAAAGGATGCAAGTAATTTAGGTCATAATTTCCTCGATGCATAGTTATTTGCAATTAGGTTGGTGGATTATTACTTTGTGGACATTGTGGAATCTCTAAGTACAGGCATGGCCCCATCTGAGATGACCGTTGCGCAGAAGAAACAATTGGTGGTCAAAGCAACAGATGATCAGTTGATTGCAGGGAACTTGTATAAGTTAGGAGCACATGGAATATTGAGGTGTTGTGTACTAGAACATGAAAGGTCGATTATATTAGAGGAAATGCACAATGGAATTGTTGGAGGGCATTATGCAAGCAAAGCAACGACACAAAATAATTTATGCGTGGGGCTTCAGTGGCTTACAATGCACAAAGATGTGAAGGAGTATTTTTAGGCCTGCGAAGTATGTAAAAGAGTGGGAAAACTGTCTAGGAGAGATGAAATGTCGTTAAATCCACAAGTTACGTTGCAAGCATTTGATAAGTGGGCCATTGAATTTGTAGGTTCGATCAACCCACAAGCAATGAGATATGGGGCAAGATACATCATCATTGTGACATATTTCTTGACCAGGTGGGCGGAAACAACACTGGTTATTGATTGTACTGCAGATATCGCTTCACAGTTTATTTTCAAGAACGTAGTCACAAGGTTTGGATGTCTGCGCATATTACTTAGTGATCAAGGTACGCACTTTCTGAACAAAACAATTGCAACACTAACTGAGGAATTTCATATTCGTCATCAAAAGAGTACACCATATCACCCTCAGGACAATGGCACAGTGGAAGCTTTTTATAATATCTTCGAAAATGATTTGAAAAAGATCTGTAACGTAAGGAGAGATGATTGGGACTTGCGAGTCCCTACAGTGTTATGGGCTTACAAAACTACAAGTAAGAAGTTGATAGGGCAGACACCGTTCCGGTTGGTCTATGGACAGGAAGCAATGATGCCCATGGAGTTCATTCTACCTATCTTGTGCATTGCAACAATGAATGATCTCTTTGATACTGGTGCAATCGAGGAGATATTGACGCAGTTAGTTCATCTTAAGGAGGACCAGTTTATTGCAGGGTTCCATCAGCAGGTGCAAAAGGTCAGAGAGAATGTCTGGCTTGATTGCCACATTAAACCAAAGAGATTTCAAGTCAGAGATTTGGTATTACTTTATGACAACAAGTATCTGCAGCATCCAGGGAAGTTTCGCATGCACTGGTTAGGTACCTATGTGATACAATAGATAATTGAGACACGTTTTGCGTGGTTGGAAACCTTGGATGGAAAAATCCTGGAAGGAATGGTGAATGGAAGTCGGTTGAAACTCTATCGAGACAGTCGACAGTCGGTGCAATGATCTGGGCTGCGCCAAAACCCCTATATTATAGTTGAAGATTTTGAGGTCCTGTCAAGCTTGCCAACTGAGTCTATCTTTGACCACAAATTGGCTCTAAGTTTCAATTGTTATGTATATGTTTGTTGTTGTTTTAGGACAACCAACAGTCCAAGAAATTCTTGCTGATTTGTTATGGTTATATTTGCAATTTTAGGTGCTCTAGCATGTAGTTTTACTAACCAGAAGTTAGCACATGCATACTAAAATAAATGCAACACACCCAGCTGAAAATAAGTAGATCTAAGAGACTAACACATGCATTTTTGTACACATGTATTTTTGGTCAACATGAACCTGGATAAACCCCCCCGGGGAAAACTAGTTTGGAATATATGTCTATACATGAAGAAAGAAGAAGGTGGAATACAACAAGTACAAAATATAGAGGAACCTGATAAAATAACATCTTGATCCAAGCTGAAACACAAGTCCAAAACCTCTAGGTGTGCCCCACATACAAGCTCTCAAATCCACTGAAACTGCTGCGGAAGCTAACTGTGAGCTCAGATCTGGAAACCCCTCTACATGAATGAAGCTTTGCTAGATGGCCTCCCTCTGCAACTGACTCACTACAATCTGATGGCTAAAAGTCCTCCCCACAACTGATGCGCCCTCATAAGCAAGTGCGCCCTCCACAAAAGTGAAACCTCCTCAGTAAATAAACCATGCTAGTAGTTGAATTCCTCCCTCCATGAAAGCATGCGCCCAAGCTCTATCAATCTCATGCAACAAACCTCATCTCAATGCTCCAAGTCTTCCTCTCCAAGTGAGCAAATGAAGAATGATTCTCTCCTTCACCCTTTGCACCCCACTTGAACATGCATAAGGAAACCTAAGAAACCAATGGATGAGATCATCTCATCTCCCATCTAATCAATAGTTGAGATCTCACCAAAAGTATCTAAGTCAATAACCCAATTTGGGTTAAGTTTCCTAAGTTCACTTTATGTCTCTAATTCACCCACAAAGTGAATTAATAGTCATTTTAGGCATAAATGACTAAATTTCTCTTTTGACTTAAAACTCCTAAGTCAAAGTGAAATTAGACAAAAGTATAAGGCACAAAGTGTATAGTCCATCCCACATGTGTCTAGGAGAGCAAAAACACACAGGGAACACCTCCCAAGGTACAAAACTCAACAATAGTAAGTGTACCATAGTAGCAAGAAAAATAAGAAAAACCAAATAAAAAGTAGAAAAAGGAAAGAAAAAAAATAAAATAAAAGTAGCGATAGTAAATACCAAGGTATTAGAACTTGCACAACTGAGTTGATCATCACATACGAAGACAACACTGCGTGAAGTTCAAATTCAAGATACCACTTAAAGAACAGGTTGGTTAAGACAAGACCGTTAAAAATAGCGAGGCACAGAAACGACAGTTCGAGAGCCGATGTGACAGGTCATAAAAGCGTCGTATAAGCATTAAATCAGAAAAGCCTCCAAAAATCCCGAACATATCAGTAGTATGAAACGAGGACCATAAGGTGTATTTGGAAATTAAGGAGCATTTAGTTACCAGTTACCAACTTCGATGCCATATTGGAAAAAGTAGTTAAGGTGGGATACGACAGGTCTTCTTAGCACGAACACACAAAACACCGAGAGGGAAGGAAACACAAAGTCATTTTTGCATGCAAGCATGAGTGAACATATCTAAACTACTCGAGCTAAGTTACAATGACCTACACATACACACAACACTTGTCCACTAGTCCAACATACAAAGAGAATGACACCATCGAGAGTAGGAGGACCGTCTAGAGCAACCAAGAGAAAATCGAAGCAACCAATAGATGTGGAGGGAGAGAAGGTGGTTGAAACTTCGGCCTCGACGCCACCTAAATTTTTTCAAAAAGATTATTTGTCTTCAAGGAAGGATGACACACCCCCAACAACCGTCTTGGTGAATGACGAGTATCCATTACCAATAGCACTAGTCCTGAAGGGTGTGAGTCGAGATGAGGACATGTTTGAGAAGGTGGGAAACTTGAAATTTATGGACCATGATATCTCTGACACGTAGAAATTCCCTAAGTTGGCCAAGGATCAATATTTGTGTACGAAGATCGACCTTGACACAAGAAAAATTTAGGTGGAACCACATGAATGGGTGCCATGCTTGGAGAAAGCTGGAATACTCAAGTTGTTTGAAATTCCACATTTTGGATGAAGTAACAAAATCAATGCTTGTGTCAAGGTATTGCTCAGTTGCATCCATGGGGGGACATTTTGGCTAGATCCCCCAGTTTCAATTGATACCACACTAATTGCATGCATCACAAGGTTGAGCAAGGCAGGCGAAGACTCGTCATTACTATTCCATAAAATGGGAGAGCGAGCCCTCTTTGAGGCCATAAAAGACAAGTATGACACATTTAGAGACAAAAGGGGTCTGGATGTGAAGAGCATCAATGACAATGAGGTCAGGTTTACAACGCAAGTTTTGGCCTACAAATTGTTGTGCAAATGTCGTGGAGATGAGGTACCAGCGAAAATCATCTCAGCCACAAAAAATTGCAAAGAAGGCATCAGATAAATTGGGTGACATTTCTCATTAACCAATTTTTGTAGGACTGCACAGAGGCCCAAGAGAAGGGCGCACAATTTCACTATGCTTGGTTACTTATTCTCATTGCACTAGTTAGGTGGCAGGAGGCCACATTTTACTAGCGCATGTGTGTTTAAGGTCGCAACCTTTGGCGACTTGTATGCCAATTTATGGCACACAACCATTAAGCGACGACAAACTGAGATCAACGCCACTTTTTATTCATATTTGCAGTTCATTATGAAGGTTGTAGAGACTACATTACGCATTCCAGAGGAAGTATTCATCGCACATAGGGATGTCACGCGCTTCAGAGCCGCCATGCACCATCTATATGTGCAAGCCAAAAAGGATCCTACGCGACAAGAGTTGTCGACCAGTTACCAGTTGACACTCGAAGACGTGCACTTACTTATCAGTGATTGGTAGGATGAATGGAAGAATCTAGCCGAAAAGCCAAGGTCTTCACAAGAATACAAAGACCAAGAAAAAAGCGACGAGGAAGAGGATCAAAAAAATGGCGCAGACAAGCACCCTGGCCAATTGAAAATCCTTGAAGCGGGACTCAAAAGAAAAGATAAGGATCCAGAATAGACAAGAGGAGCATGAAAGAAATATAAAGCACAATGACATGCCCCATTTTATATTTTGATCGATGATGATATGGATCGGATCGTGTACCCGATCTGCGATTCCACCAAGGAACTTTGGGGGGAAGCTACAACAAAGCATGAGGACCAACAAAAGAAGGTTCAAGATCAGTTGGGAATCCTTCAACAACTATTAGAAACAACATGCATTGTGAAATAGCCCAAGATAGGGGACAACCCATCCATAAAACCAAGGAAAATAGAGGCTAGTGCATAGACATCCCTAACACAACCCTCAAGGGAGCATAAACCTATATAGCTTGAGGTAGCTGCGCTTGAGTTTCCAGCAGGTGAGTTGCAGGAATAGATCACGACATTGGGCCAACTAAATATAGTCGTATCTTGACTACTGATTTAGATTTTATGAGCAGAACAAAATGAATACAAATTATTATCAAAATATGCTTAACACAAAATAACAGATATACAGTAAAATTGGTTTCTATTCAACAAGGAAATAAGCTGAAACTGTAAAATGTAGCAAAAAACAAGATTGCTAGAATGGTGGTGGCTTATCTATGAGAAGAGATGTGATGACTGTGCTCATTCGCAAGAAGATGATTACAATGAGGCTATGAAGGCCTTTTTACAATAAACAGGAATGTAAAAAACCCTAGACATCCAAAAGCCTAATCCTAGGAGATGAAGCGCCAAAAGTCATGTGGGCCCCATTTGGGAAAGTTAGTACATAAAATTCTTAGGGTCGTAACTTTTGCATACGATCTTTGTTTTAAGCGCACGATAGCCTGTTGGAAATGTCTATCCGAGGACTATACATGTTGTCGTTAAACTCTAACTTTGTTTAAAATTTGACTATGGTGAGCCCTAAAAATGTTGTTAGGGCCTCAAAACGGCCCCAAAAGTCACGGACCCGAAAACTAGGAAAAATCTGCCAAAATGAGCCAGTTGGAATAGGTGGGAGGCCACCAACATCCATCTGGATCAATACTCCCCCCTTATAAAGCAATGGTCTCCATTGTGTTGAGTGCCCCCATTAGATGAGGAATTTTTTGTTGAATTTGGCCCTAGGTGAGCCACTTGCCTTGGTGCAGGAGCTGCCCTGCTTTGACAAATAGAGAAAGATGGATCCTTTGTTGACGAGTGCCCTTGACCTATTTGTCCAGAATCTTATCATCATATTCCTGTTGTATGCAGTCAGGGTTGAGCTCTGTTGGTGTCAGTTGTTTTGCTATCTCTGAGGTGTCTAATAATGGTGGGAAATAGGGTCGAAGGAGATCCACGTTGAACATTGGGTGCATGCCAAGGAAAGGAGGAATGTTGAGCTCAAAATAATTATCACCCATAGCCTTGGTGATGGTGTACAACCCATAACAGAGTGGGAGAAGATTCTTATGGGGTCCTGTAAGGATTTTTTTCTGCAAGTGCAACCAAAATTTGTCGCCCAGCTGAAACTTATGTGGCACCTGGTGTTGATCATGGCACTGCTTGTACTTGTCATTGGACTTTTGTAGGGTATCCTGAACTTGTTTGTGGATGTGCTAGATCTTCTCAATGAACCGGGTGGCTTTGTCATCTTCAGTTGGAACAGGAGATGAGTCGACCGAGGTGACTGCAAGGGGTAGTGAAACATCTATGGGACCCAATGGTTGGAATCCCAATCCCACCTGAAAGGGGTTGTGGCTAGTTGAGATATGGAGGGCTTGATTGTAGCTATGCTAGACATAGGGAAGACTCTCATCCCATGTGCGAGGGTGCTTGGAATTATACATGTGCAAGATATGCACGATCATTCGATTTACGACCTCGATTTGGCTATCTGTCTAGGGATGGAAGGTCGTGGATTTGGTGAGCTTCGTGTCCAGCAGTGACCAGAGGATCAACCAAAATGTGCTGAGAAATTGACTATCCCGATCTGAGACAATGGTTTATGGGATTCTAAAATGTACCCAAACTCGTTCAAAGAAGAGCTTAGCAGTGGCCTCTGCTGTGATGCTCTTCTTGCAGGTGGCCATAATCACCATCTTAGAAAAGCGATCAACAACCACAAAAACACATTCATTTCCTTGCTTGGTGGATGGGAGTCTTGACATGTAGTCCATTGAGATGGATTCCCATGGTTTTTCAAGAGTAGGCAGAGGGGTGTACATGCCCTATTTCTTAGTGGTCGGTTTGGCAATAACATAGGCAGTAAAGGACCTGATATACTTTCTAACCTCCTGCCGAAGTTTCAACCAGTAGAAATGTTTTTGCAACATTCCACTGTATTTTCAACACCGAAGTGTCCTGCCACCTGACTGTAGCGGGCTTCCTAGATCAGCTTCACTCGCTCTCTTGATGGAATGCAAATATGGCCCAGATGTCATAACAACCCATCCTGAAGATGGAAATTAGCGACAACTGCGTTTGCGCCCAAAATTTGGTAGGTGGTGATAGTAAATGTGTTGAACCTGCACACCATAGATATAGCTAAACAATAAAACACACATTTGCAGAGAGAATTGGAAAAAGAAGAAGATGGAGAGAAAGAATGGAAGAATTCTCATTAACTGTTGTGAATAATGAATAATTTACACATGATATACTTTGTATAACTCAATGAGTTCTACTTGAGGTGAACCAAGTCGCCATAGTGGTGGTCTAGAGTAATCTGGACACACACCAACAGTTACGGGAGTGAACTTCCACCTATTCTAGTCTCTTAGGCAGTGACGGGAGTGAACTGCCACCTAGTTGAGTTAACTAGTTAACTAGTCTTTAGTTAACTGACTGAACAGAGAGTAGTGAGGAGTTAACTCAGGGAATCAAGGCTAATGCATCACTCTGGTGATGATACCAAGGCAAGGTCGAATTAGCATGGTGATTATCCCAATGTTGCATGGTGATGATCCCAATGCAACATCTAAACTCAACTCAACTAGTCAAATTGAAGTGTGAAATGAAAGAGAATATTCTCTAGGTGGAATATTCTCTCCTAAAATATAGGAGATTGGATAATGACTAATTATGACTAATAAAAAAATAAAAACCTTAGGAAAAATAAATCCTAGGTGTGTGTGAAGTAACTCCAAC
>JZKD02S1410193.1:40015-73070 GCA_000966675.3 Picea glauca
AGAAAGAATGGAAGAATTCTCATTAACTGTTGTGAATAATGAATAATTTACACATGATATACTCTGTATAACTCAATGAGTTCGACTTGAGGTGAACCAAGTCACCATAGTGGTGCTCTAGAGTGATCTAGACACACACCAACAGTTACGGGAGTGATTTTCCACCTATTCTAGTCTCTCAGGCAGTTACGATAGTGAACTGCCACCTAGTTGAGTTAACTAGTCAACTAGTCTTCAGTTAACTGACTCAACAAAGAGTAGTGAGGAGTTAACTCAGGGAATCAAGGCTAATGCGTCACTCTGGTGATGATACCAAGGAAAGGTCCAATTAGCATGGTGATGATCCCAATGTTGCATGGTGATGATCCCAATGCAACATCTAAACTCAACTCAACTAGTCAAACTGAAGTGTGAACTGAAAGAGAATATTTTCCAGGTGGAATATTCTCTCCTAAAGTATAGGAGACTGGATAATGACTAATTATGACTAATAAACAAATAAAAACCTTAGGAAAAAGAAATCCTAGGTGTGTGTGAAGTAACTCCAACAATGACGAAGTCTGGGTCTGTCTCATAGAGTTGGGGCCAGCTAGAGGTCTCATGGTCGCAAGAGTCTAGCACCATGGTGAGTGTTGCGACTGGCGGTCTGTTGAGGTAATCAATGACACGGTTGGTGCTTCCTGTTTTATACTTGATGTTGAGGTGGAATTGTTGCAAGTATGTGGACCACTTATGATGGTGGTCATTGTACAATTTTCCTTGTGTCTGCATGAACTGCAGTGGCTTATGATCAGCGTGGATGATTGTCTCCTTCCCAAGAATGTAATGTCTCCATTGGCGACAGGCTTTCACAATGGAGTACATTTATTTGTTGTAAGTAGGGTACTCATGAAAAACATCTGATAGTGTCTCACTATGATAGGCCAGGGGGTGGCCGTGTTGAGTGAGAATGACGCCCACAACATAGTTTGAAGCATATGTCTCGATCTCGAAGGGCTTTTGCAGGTCTGGTAGTGAAACTACTAGGGATGAGCACAAGCGGTGCTTCAAATCATCGAACACTTTTTTTTGGGACCGACCCCACACAATTTTTTCTTTACCACCACCCCTGGTTACTTGGTTGAGGGCCCATGCAATATGGGAGAATCCCAACACGAACCTGCAATAGAAATTGGCAAGGACCAAGAAGCTCTGAAGCTTAGTGAGTGTGGTTGGGCCTGGCTAGTCATGGATGACTTGGATACTGGCTGGATCCACATGTACACCATGATGATCAACGATGTGGCCCAGGTAATGGGCCATGTCCATGTTGAAGGAGCATTTTTCCAAGTTGGCATATAGCTTGTGCTATCACAGGGTGTGCAAAACCTGTTGAATATGCTGCAAGTGTTCTGCCCAAGTCTTGCTGTAAATGAGAATGTCATCCAGATACACTACTACAAAAGTATTGGTGAATGGTCGTAGGATATAGTCCATCATCCTCATGAAAGTGGCTGGAACATTTGTCAAACCAAAGGGAATGACCAACCATTCAAAAAGACCCTCCTTTGACTTGAATTCAGTCTTCCATACATCCGTCTGTTCTATCGGGACCTGGTGGTATCCAGAATTCATATCAATCTTACTGAAGTATTTGGCCCCCTTGATATGACCAAGGAGGTCATCGATTCAGGGAATCAGGTATCGGTTTCTGACTGTGATTTTATTCAGGGCTCGGTAATCAATGCAGAGTCGCTAGGTTTCATATTTCTTATTTACTAGCACGATTGGTCTCCCGCAAGGTGATGTTGGGACAAAAGTGCCCCTTGTGGAGAAATTCTTGGATCTGTCGTTTGATCTCCTCATTCTCCAACAAAGAGCGACAATAGACTAGCCCATTGGGCAGCGGTGCCCTGAGGGTTAGGTCGATGTTGTTCTTTACCTGACAGTGCAGAGGTGCCCCGGTAGGTGAGGATAATATATTTGAGTATTCTTCCATGACCTTATACACTTGATTCTGTTGTGTGGAGAGGTCGGTCGTAGAGACCCTGGATGTGGCTACGATATTTTGCTTATTCTGAGAGTGAATCACGAAGAAGACAAGATTCCCCATCTGAGAGATGACCTTCCTACATTGCTTGGTAGAGATCAAGGAAAAAACACTAGTGGGACTGCCTCGGGTATCATGTACAAGTTCTTGTTCAAAGTAATAATAACACTGTGAGGCCTAGACTCATATATAGCATGGCATTTCCATAAACATGGTTGGCCCAAAAGAACATTACAAACTTCGAGAGGGGAAACATCACACAATACCTCGTCTTTGAAGGGCTTGATGTCGTATGACAGGCGACATTGTTGGCTAAAGCGGATGTCACTTCCTTGGCAGAGCCATTCGATGGTGTAGGGATGCGGTTGCGGCGTTGTCGATAGAGCGAGTCACTTCACAACCTATGTCGAGATGAGGTTCTTCTGGCTATTTCTATCAACGATGAAGCGTAGCAAGGTACACTTCACCCACATATGTGAATCAAAAAGGCGCTTGCCTTCCTTTGGCTCGTCTGGTTCACCGGTTCTGCATCAATGATTTGTCTCCCCCTTTATGGTTCCGACTTAGAGTCAGAACCCGTATCTTATTCAGAGGCTTTCACCTCAGCCACCAGTGACTTCTTTGAGTGATAATCAACAATGTTATGCCAGGGGCTCTTATGGAAGTCACACCACTTCCCGATATCTTTCTTTGTCTCTTTGCTTGCAGCCTGGACTGGTTTTCCTAAGGCAGTTCATCTTTGCTTTGTCCTTTGTTTTGCGTATTGGGGCTTCCCTTTCCTGTATTTTTCCGTGAGGGGTTCCCAGGCCCAAATTTCCGCGTCTTTTGTCTGAGCTTCTGCTCAATTTTGACGACATATCGGTAGGCTGCGCCCAAGGATGAGATGTCCAGAAATTCCATTTAGGCTTGATGTATCTATGCAAACCGCCGTGATACTTGAGCACCATATGTCGCTCATAATATTTGATACCCAGCTTGGTGTGCAAGGTATGAAAGATATTTGCGAACTCGGGTACTGCTTGGTCTCTTTCCTACCGCAGTATGGTCCATTTTGTGTAGAGGTCATCAAAACTTCTGACAGGGTAGTATTGTTCCTTAATAACATCCCTGAAGGAATCCTAGGTGACCGTGACTATAAATAATGAGTGTTCTTCTATTTTCCTTCCGCTCATAGAAAGTTTCCCACTAGTCTTTGACACGGGGAACGACTTTGAGGAGTGCAAAAGAAATATTATCTCTATTTGAGAAGTTATGGACAAAGAAATACCCTTCTAGCAGATTCAACCATTTGTCTACAACATCTACATCTATATAACCTTCAAATATAGGGATATTGAAGTTGATTTGTACCATGAAGGGGGCGGCGCCTCCGGTTGAGGAAGATGCATTGCCTATTGGTAGTCGCCAGAGGATTTGTGCAAAACTCTCAATCATCTCGTTCCTCTGTTGCGTGAGGGATCCCTCAAGAAATTTTTTAAAGGGATCTCGTGCCTCGTCATCTTTATTTTCTCCCGCCATGAGATTTTTCTTGGGCGTGCGAGAGTTTTTGTCCTCAAGAGAAACAAGCTTGAGACCCAATTCTCTATACCCTAACCTCGTTGGGGACATGCATTAAGAATGACAAAGAGCAGACCGATCTGATACCATTGATCTGGATTTTATGAGTTGAACGAAATGAATAGAGATTATTATCAAAATATGCTTAACACAAAATAACATGTATACAGTAAAACTGGTTTCTATTCAATAAGGAAATAAGTTGAAACTGTAAAATGTAGTGGAAAACAAGCTTGCTAGAATGGTGGAGGCTTATCTCTGAGAAGAGATGTGACAACTGTGCTCATTCAAAATAAGATGATTACAATGAGGCTCTAAAGGTCTTTTTACAATAAACAAGAAAAACCCTAGACATCCAAAAACCTAACCCTAGGAGATGAAGCACCAAAAGTCATGTGGGCTTCATCTGGGTAAGTTAGTACATCAACTTCCCAGGGTCGTAACTTTTGCATACGATCTTCGTTTTAGGTGGAGGATAACTCATTATAAAGGTCTATCCAAGGACTACACATGTTGTTGTCACAATCTAACTTAGTGAACAATTTGACTGTGGCGAGCCTAAAAACGCTATTTAGGGCCTCAAAACGACCCTAGAAGTCAGGGACCCGAAAACTAGGAAAAAACTGCCAAACTGGAAAACTACCAAAATGAGCCAGTTGGAATAGGTGGGAGGCCACCGAAATCCATCTAGATTAACTATCCATCCAATGAGTCTAGGAATTACAAGCAAAGTTAGTGCAGGAGATAAATCATAGAGGAGATGTCATGCACCGAGACTTGGCTAGAATGAGGGATGAGAGTGCCCACATACAGACATAGTATAAGACGTCCCTTTAGCAAAAGAATGAAATTGAAGGCCGAATGGAGGAAATTTTGAGGACGAAAGAGGGCGTAGAGGAGAGGGAAATGAGAGCATATAAGGAGAAGGACGAAGTGAAAGGTATGGTACAGAAGATGCAAGCCATTATCCAAAAGCTATATAAATAAGTACCAGAAGCTCCCCTGGTCATAGAGGCCACTATGGAGGAACATTTGTTGAAAATTAGTGAAGTCATGAAGGGATTCAAATAGCATCTCCAGGATCTCCAACTGAAGAGCACTCCCGAAACTCCCCTGGAGGTGCACGGAGGTAGACTGAGGACGACAACTATAGCGGTTTCCAAGATTAAGAAATTTGAAGATGAATGCACAAAAAATTGCGAAGAAAGTGAAAAAGTATGGGAAGAGCTCATGGGAAACCTAGAGATAAAGGTTGTAGAGGCAAAACTGCAAGAAGCGCAAGAACATTCCAATGAGGTAGTAGAGAAGGCAACCACATTGCTGCCAGTTGAGCAAATGGTAGCCATTTTGGCGCAGCAACAGGCACACGTCGAAGTGGAGAGATTTAGGGACGTGTTAGCACTATGTAAATTTTGTCTAGATGATAGACAAACAACATAGGTAACTGTTTCAACCAAATTTAGAGCTAAGGCACTAGCCTGCTCAACTCAGAGAGGGTTCTCTCATGTCACTTGATATTTCTTTAGAAATTGGTGGCTAGATTTGGTTTGTTTTGGGGGGTATTATGAAGTTGTTGAAGACGTCGAGGGTAACATTTGGGCTATGGAGTCAGAAATAAATAATGCAGTAGCAGGTCATTAGAACTTATCTATAGGAGAAAGGCTAAGTGAGGCAATGAGTCTGAGTTTTCAAATTGAAATTTGCATGGAAAAAGAGGAAAAAGGAAAACACAGAACTGCTTCGGAGCATATTAAAATGAATTCTGAGATAGTTGAGAAGAGAAATCACATGAATTTAAATTGCTAAGTCTAGAGCATCATCAGATGAATTCTAGACTTTTGACTCTCCAATTTAAAAGAGGAACTTGCAAATGGAATTTTAAAGACATAGGGAACACAGACTATGAAAGAAGACAAAACTCATATCATAGCCAATTAGAATCTTTTCATAGATAGTTCAAAAAATTGCTTCTGCATCATATATTTAGTTTAGCTCCATGATTTTACAAAGTCTACCTGCAACGAGGGCAGGCCCCCTCCTCCTCTCATGTTTTCTATATCCTCCAGATGATATATATATAGGGGAGTTACTTGTGGAATTCAAAACGATTAAACTTCCCCATAATTCTAAAAATAGAGGTCAGTTACAAAAAGGAGTAATGTATAACGACAATTCTCCTACTTTAAAGAGATCGTTACGAACATGTTTGACATATTGGGACCTTTTCCTTTGAACGCCATATGTCCAAAATTTGCTGGAACATACTCAATTCTACCCGAGAATTCATTCCAGCTTGGCGATTTCTTCCTTTAGAGTGCTCAACCAGTCTAGTTGATTTCCCCCAACGCTCTCAACCACCTCAGCTCTGATTTATGTCTTCTACTGTTTGCTCCTCTTCTTCTTCACTGCTTGCTTGTAGGGTTTGTCCACATGTCCGTTTATGTTTAGATCCCTCATGATATGATTTAATTTGACCCCTGATTTTGATTCTGTCGCAGGGTCAATATGGAATTTGGTTGTTAATATCTATGCAATCGACCTTTCATTCTTACTCATTGAGAAATGTGCCATGTTAGTCAAAACCCTGTTCCACTAGATATTGCTTGATTGGCTTTGTCCATGTCTTCCAATTTTGTAGAGACCATGATTTTTGTTTTCCTTAACTCTACAGGAATCAGAAAGTCGATCCAGTTTGAGACGATGATTTCCCGGAGCAGAATAACGCCACCCATATTTGAAGATCGGTAGTTATTCAGTTCTAATAATGAATTAGTGACAAGATTACTTGAAGGTACGTTGCTTGGCCAATATATTTTGAATGATGAGTCTTTGAGTTAGTTATCTGGTAGCGTTCACCTGACATTTTTCGGACGTAAAGTACCTGAACGAGTGACGTGAGGTGATTTGACTAGCCTTCACCTTCCCCCACACGAATTGTTGATTTGACATATTAGACCACGTGACATCGGGGCTTTTGGGAAAATGGTTTCAGGCAAACCGTTTTTTGCCTTGATGTACCTCTGAGGGCGCCATGCGTCCATGAATAAAACCATAGTAGTTTTCCCCGACCCGCCTTCAGACAATTAAATTCTATGTTATGTCATCACTCGATATGGGTCTCGACCATTGATTTGGGCCGCCTCGAAATCTATGGTCCGTTGGATATTTTTCTTTTGCGCTCCCACTATATTTGTCCACATGCCCCCATATATGTCCCGGACTTCCAAATCACACCATGTCTCTACATCGCTTTAGTCCTCCGCTAAATTTGAAACTCGGATTTCAAGTATAATTGTTATGGTGATAACATAGGTTCCAACTGGGGATGCTATCCTCCCTGTGAGGTAGCAAAGAACTATATACCCAGTGCCTTCTTCGTTGGGCCGCTTTGAAAACATGTGTGTGTATCATGTTACGTCTTGGAGACTAAACGTCAAATCTTAAAACTAGACTTTGCAAACTGCTCTCAACTAGATACTGAACACTAAATACACTACTAAAATCTGACTGTACACAATACTAGAAATCCAAACTGAAAAATGCTTGACCAACAAGCTTATTCACACACTCCTACCTACTCTAACTATTGAAATGAATTTCCAATCAAGTGAAATCAAAATGCCAATGCAACCATGCAAGCATTTTATCCACTGTTTATTTACTTTGCACAAGCTTGCTCCAAATCCTGCTTACTGATAATTCATTCAAAAATTCATCCATAAATCCAAATCTCAAAAAAATAAAAACATTTGGACTGTTTATTTCCTCCAATAGGATCGCAAATGGATCTTCTAAAATATGCACAAAACAATCATCATGTTTCACTCCTTCCATTGTATTTTTGTTTTCAGGTGATTCAACTTGTTGACTTCTATTGAAAAACTGATAGATTTGTTGAGAAGTCTGGTAGTAAGAATTTCTTGAGTCATAAGGCAACCATGGCTGGAGAAAATCATCTGGTGTAAAAAGACTCATATTTGATACAGACATTGATTTGTTGCAATCCACTATTATTGGTAGATTCCGATTGTAAACCTTTTCCATATAAGTGTCTTTGGATCATGAATCATATGAAAAAATGTTTCTTTTTCAGGAGTCAAGACAGAAGAGCAAGCTTCCTCCCCAAGTGTTTTTTCGTTGCTTGGAGTCTCCATAGATGAAGTTTCAAAATCTTCATCCATGTCTAGGCCGCTTAGAAATATGATCACTACGTCATTTTAAAGGGAAGAAAGACAACCTTGAAATACTTTGTCTTGTTGGGAACATTGTTGAACATCTACATTAGTTTCAGGAGAAGGAAAATGACCTTTAACAATAATTTCTTGATTATTTTCTTCTTTAATTGATGGTTAAGGATAGGTCGCAACTCCGAATTGGAATACCTTTCCACGTAATGATCTTTTAATGCATGTGAGTGTAGTTAGTGTTCTTCAATGATAACAATCTTTTCATGTAAAACAATACTACTATGAATGCAGTCAGAACCCCCTGTTTTCTCTGAATCACGTGATTTTCTTTTAACCATTCAAAGGAAGAAAAACATAATGGGAGAGAGTTTTTATTTGTAAGTCCACTGCGTTCTTCACTTTCAATGTCATGCTTGGATGCTTTCTGATTTGAAACATTATAGACATTTTGTTTCAACAATTCGAATGAGGAAAAACACAATGGCAAGGTTTTGTTACCTGACTCAAAACCTTCTTCATTTTCTCCACTGTCATCATAGGTACATTTTTCAATTTCTTTGGATTGCTGGACATGCTCATTTTTAGCTTTATCTTCGACCAATGACTGCACTTTTGAATTGAAAGATCTTCTACAAAACAAGTAATAGGTTCATCAAGCGCATGAGAAGAGTGCTGCAATATCTTGTCAATTTTGTTTCGTTGGTTTAGTGTGATTTTGCATCAACAAAAATTTGTTTGCCTCAATAATGATCTTAGAATTTTCTTTCAACAATTTAAATGCAACAAAGCACAAGGGTAGAGAATTCTCTTCAGCTGATCCAATACTTTGCTCCTTGTAACTGTGATATGTAGGTTGATTTAACTCACTATACTGCTGAAAAAGAACGTCTTCAACATCACAATCATCCTCATATTTGTCGTATACAGGCAAATGGACAACATATGCAATGTCATCGAACAAGAACAAACTAGGAACATCAACCTATTTTTCAACAAACTGATTTGTAAACTCATCTTCTTGACTATCTACAAATGAATACATAAAACAATCAACCCTTTGCTTATCATGAGATGGATTAGAAGCTAAATCAACACCTCCTCTTTCAACACGTGGAATATAATTTTCTGCGGAATCATTGGCATTAAAAATTTCAAGAGGGCATATGCTATTATTAGTTCTCTTCTCAAGATTTAAATCAACCGTTTTCTGTTCATGTTCATTGTCATTTTCTTTAGCATATAACTCCTCATCTCGAATCTGTTCACATGCTTGGATATTGTGCTGAATCTCCTGAGCATCATTAAACATTTGTTGTAAAGACTTAGGTCTTCTCTCCATCAGGAGGAAAGACAGATCTGGATGAAGAGTAGTTGCATAATGGAGCATGGTAGCAGCTTCAATGGGTTGAATTTCTTCAGGCAATTTGTAGTAAATACTAGAAAATCTTCTACTGAATATATCAATAATTTCATTGCTCTGCCTTTCCAAGGCATAGAAATCTGTAAGTTGCAGATCCAAAGATTTCTTCTTGCCCCAAAACCTCAAAAAGACATTCTTCAACTCCTCCCATGAGCTAATTGTCTCTGGATGCAAATGCTTGAACCATTATTTGGTGTCCCCTTTCAAGGATTGAGAGAAGGCCCTCATACAAACATCATCATGGTCAATATCAAACAAATCTATAAAATGCTCAAACCCTTAGATGTGCTTTTCAGCTGAGGTGACATTAGTTTCCCCATCAAACACAGGTAGATACTCATAGTGTTGTGGAGGGAAATCATGGAGGATTTGGTGTAGCTTCAAGGGTGTGTATCTATGTTGGGTCTTGGAGGACGTTAGACCAAGTACAAGAGGAGAGATATCAGACATGGCTTCATGGGGCTTATCAACTTGGTCATGGTCACCACATGGCCCAAATGGATTTTTTTTATCAAGATCAGTGATATAGTGAGGATATGCATGCACAACTTTAAGAGGAGGATATACAATTGCAAGTTTCTCATGATCATCATTAGAATGCAGCAGGTGAAGAAAAATTTATTTAGGATTTTCAAGAAAGGACCAGAGGAAGCTTATAACAAATAGTAAAATGACTTGGAAAAAATCCCATTTTAGGCACTTGTTTTCTTCCATAATGCTTTTTCATACCTCTGCCAAGGGGTATCATCTTCCAGTGAATTCTCTTAACTGAATTTGAAATTTGACTGGAGTCGCCAATAATATTTTGGGATCTAGATTCTGCATTGAGAGTGGAGTCGTGATTGAAGATTTGAATTTTTGGATTCTTTTACCAGTGGAATCACCTTCAAATTGATTTTTTGATATGTGGAGTTGCCAGAGTAGGAATACAACCAATATGTGTCTAAGTGTCCGCCGCTCTCAGACCTTAGAACTCAACCATGTCATTCTTTCCCAGGGAAAATTTTTCAATTTCATCCCTGACAAAGGCGCCAGAATGTTAACACTCTGTAAATTTTGTCTGGCTGATAGAAAAATGACAGAGGTAACTGTTTCAACCAACTTTAGAGCTGAGGCACTAGCCTTCTCAACTCAAAGAGGGCTCTCTCGTGTCACTTGATATTTATTTAGAAATTGGTGGCTAGATTTGGTTTGTTTTGGGGGGTATTATGAAGTTGTTGAAGAAGTGGGGGGTAACATTTGGGCTATGGAGTCAGAAATAAATAATGCAGTAGCAGGTCATTAGAACTTATCTAGAGCAGAAAGGCTAAGTGAGGCAATGATTTTGAGTTGTCAAATTGAAATTTGCATGGAAAAAGAGGAAAAAGGAAAACACATAACTGCTTCAGAGCATATTGAAATGAATTCTAAAATAGTTGAGAAGAGAAATCACATGTATTTAAATTGCTAAGTCTAGAGCATCATCTGACGAATTCCAGACTTTCAACTCTCCAATTTAAAAGAGGAACTTGCAAATGGAATTTTATAGACACAGGAAACACACACTATGAAAGAAGACATAACTCATATCACAACCAATTAGAATCTTTTCATAGATAGTTTAAAAAATTGCTTCTACATCATATATTCAGTTTAGCTCCATGAATTTACAAAGTCTACCTGGAACGAGGGCATGCCCCCTCCTCCTCTCATGCTTTCTATACCCTTCGGATGATATATATATAGAGGATTTACTTGTGGAATTCAAAACGATTAAACTTCCCCATAATTCTAAACATAGATGTCAGTTACAAAAAGGAGTAATCTATAATGACAGTTCTCCTACTTTAAAGGGATCGTTATGAACAGGTCTGACATATCCGGGGCTTTTTCCTTTGAATTCCATATGTCCAAAATTTGTTGGAACATACTCAATTCTACTCGAGAATTCATTCCATCTTGGTGATTTCCTCCTTTAGAGTGCTCAACCAGGCTAGTTGATTTTCCCCAATGCTCTCAACCACCTCAGCTTTGATTTCTGTCTTCTGTCATTTGCTCCACTTCTTCTACACTGCTCGCTTGTATGGTTTGTCCATGTGTCCGTTGATGATTAGATCCCTCATGACAAGATTTAATCTGACCCCTGATTCTGGTTCTGTCGCAGGGTCAGTATGGAATTTGGTTGCTAATATCTGTGCAATCGACCTTTCTTTCTTACTAATTGATAAACGCGCCATGTTAGTCGAAAACCCTGTTCCACTGGATATTGCTTGATTGGATTCTTCCATGTCTTCCAATTTTGTAGAGACCATGATTTTTGTTTTCCTTAACTCTACAGGAATCATAAAGTCGATCCAGTTTGAGACGATGATTTCCCGGAGTAGAATAACGCCACCCATATTTGAAGATCAATAGTTATTGAGTTCTAATCATGAATTACTGACAAGATTACTTGCAGGTACATTGCTTGGCCAATATATTTCGAATGATGAGTCTTTGAGTTAGTTATCTGGCGGTGTTCACCTAACATTTTTCAGACGCGAAGTACCTGAACGAGTGACGTGAGGTGATTTGACTAGTCGTCACCTCCCCCCGCACGAATTGTTGATTTGACATATTAGACCACGTGACATCGAGGCTTTTGGGAAAATGGTTTCAAGCAGACCGCTTTTCGCCCAAATATACCTCTGGGGGTGCCACGCATCCACGAATAAAACCACAATAGTTTCCCCCAGCCCGCTTTCGCATAATTAAATTTTGTGCTATTTCACCGCCCGATATGGGTCTCAAACATTGATTTGGGCCACTTCGAAATCTACGGTCCGTTGGATCTTTTTATTTTGTGCTTCCTCTATATTTGTCCACATGCTGCCATATATGTCCCAGACTTCCAAATCGTGCCATGTTCCCTGGAGGTGCACGGAGGTAGACTAAGACAATAACTATAGCGGTTTCCAAGATTAAGAAATTTGAAGATGAATGCACAAAAATTTGCGAAGAAAGTGTGAAAGTATGGGAAGATCTGATGGGAAACCTAGAGATGAAGCTCGTAGAGGCCAAACTGCAAGAAGCGCAAGAAAATTCCAATGAGGCAGTAGATAAGGCAACCACATTGCTGCCAGTTGAGAAAATGGCAGCCATTTTGGCGCAGCAACATGCACACGTCGAAGTGGAGAGACTTAGGGACCAACAAAAGGCCCTGCAACAGAGACTTGGACCTAGGCAGGAGGAAGCGGTCCATATTATTGAGGAATTGGCCAATGTATAGGGGAAGGTTAAACAAGTCACGGGTGAAACAACGGACAAACTCCAAGACTTGATTGCGCAGGCCATGGAAGAGATAACAACACAAGAGGCCACAATCGTCATAGAGGTAGAGGCTACAAATATTGCCAGACAACAATTAATTGTAGAGTGGAAAAACATGCAACAAGCTTGAGTGGATCGTGAGGAGCCACAACTGAGTGTTGGGTGCCTATTGGACAGGCAGTTTTGGATGCAATTTTGGGTGAAAAAACCTAAGGATAAGGAAAGTGCGCAGGAGAAAGTGCATAGAAGAAAGTATGAGGAAGAAATGGCGCAGAAGGAAGGATAACACGTAGGATGAAGTTAGCACACAGACGAAAGAATAAATCAAGCAAGCGAGAGGAGAAAGCGCGAAGGACGACAGTGTGCCTTTCCAGAAATAGAAGAACAACAAAAAAGTTGTATAGAGAGCGAAAAATAGAACAAAGCAAACAACCAGTTAATTGAAGTTGGCCATGCCATGCATTGTAATGGGCTATTTTGGGATAGATAAGAATAGGGATTTAAGCCCTAGATTTTGGGTATAAATATGTACTGGGTGGGGTGAAAAAGTGTCTAGCAGGCTAGAGAGAGTTTGTAGAATCTGTAGAGGTTGAGATTATGCAAGAATCATAAATGTAATAAGTTGATAACATGAATAAAGGCAGAGTTGAGAGATAATATTGCATCTTATGTTCTTTACTTGTTTATGTGCATTCGTGAATGATGTTTTTATATTACGTAGACTAGACTTAGTTTATGGATTGATTACGGTGCAATATTCATGAGTGGATGCGATAATATTTGTAATAACCGAGCACATACATAATCTAGAAGAAGGAATAATGACTCAGATATACGCCTCCCTTTCCCTTACTCCTGCATAAGCCTGGTTACTGCAGTCCCCATAAATACCTCGAGTGAGACTTCATATATGCAAGAAGGTGATGCCAAAGGGGTCGATGTCTTGTGGGTTTGTTGGTCATAGTTAACCATAACCTTGGGTCTTACAACCCATGCGTAGACCATTTTTAGCCAACACCACGTATGGAGTTTCAAGAAGATTGTAGAAGGTCCAAAACCCTTATCATAATTGAGGGTTGAGGAAGTCAAGCCCCTAACCTAGATGGCTATTGTGTAATGTTAAATACATGGATGCTAGGACGAGAAAGGGTTCCATTATTTAACATTATATTTGTTCCATAGTTGAGTAGAGCACCTAGGAGTGGTATTTTGAGAGCATAAAATATGAATGTTGGCCCTTGACCAAGTTTTGAGGATCCTTGGTCATTTTTGACCATTTTGGGACTTTGACAGGCTATCGAAGGCGGAGCGTAAGACGAAGCAGAGATTACGGGATCTCGGCCCCTTTTTGGGATTATGTAATGGGTACGGGGACGTCGGCCCATGGGTTTACTCATGTTTAGGCCTTTTTGGGATTATGTAACGGGTATGGGGACGTCGGCCCATGGGTTTACTCATGTTTAGGCCTATTTTGTAATATATAAATAGAAGACTAGGCAATGTAAGAGAGGGAGTTAGTAGTTGCAGGTTGTGCTAAGTGCTAAGTGCAAGTGTGGATTGTAAAATGCTTTGTGCATACTTTGTGAGACTTGCAGAGCTGAGTGCAAGTGTCTGTAGAAGGCTTTGTGTTGTAACCTAGCTCGGGGAAGGAGGATCTGGTGAGGTGTGCGCAAATCTCCTGTCCTATGCGGAGTAGGGTTTTTGTGGCTCTGTGCATGTAGACGATTGACTGAAGATAATAAAGAAGATAAGAGTTGGTGGACATAGCCCCAGGGTGGGGGTGAACCATGTATATGCTGTGTTGCTTTGCTTTGTGCGATGTATTGATGTGTCTATGTGTTTATTGCTTAGTGCTTTAACATAGATGAATGATAGATATATATGTTAATGCTATGTGCTTAATAATGTGGATGAATACTAGATCTGGCCTACATGGATGTGCTTAGTGCTTGAATGGAATAGATATGAATGAATATTGTGATGGGCTTAGGGCTTAACTGTGATGTAACTAAGAGATGAATATTTATGAATGTTAACTGCTGAGTGCTCTGTTAATTGTTATAATCACATATCTATGTCCCAGCTAAGGTTGCAGACACTGGAGTCCTGCAACCACACCTGCCTTTACCTCGGGTGAGACTTCATATGATTTGCAGGTGTTGCCAAAAGGGTCGATAGTTAGGGTTTTGTTGGTGCACTATTATAGCGTTGAACCCTGGGTTTTCCCCTGTGCCAACAAATGGTTCCATTGCCGGGACCTGAAATTGTGATTGCTGGGAACTGAGAAAAAAGAAAGCTGTGTGTACAGATCTGTCCTGAAATTGTGAAAGCTCTGTGCGTAGATCTGTCGCTCTAGTGAACAGTAATCTACTTAGTTTGTGAAGCTCTGTGCTAAAGAAAAGATGTCTGATATGAATACAAGAGGTAAGATCTGAACGCTTTGTGCTATGATAAAGGCAAGAATAGTGAAATTTTTTAGATCTAGAATCTTTGTGCTCTGTAGAAGTAAGATTAGTGAAAATTTTTGTTTCTAAAGTATGGATCTAGGCATGTTTGATAAGATTTGTCCTAGATTGAAAACTAGAGCATTGATAGAAGAAAGAAGATTTGATATGAGTAGATGTGATAAGTATAGTGAAAGATATGTTATACCCATGCATAGAAATAATGTTTGGACTAATGAATGGATGCAGGACCCTAGAAAGAATTGATTGCAGGTCAACTACCATGATTCTAGTGCGCAGTACAGGAGAGGCTGGGGATCATTTAAGAGAAAGAGAGGATTAACTCTTTGTTACAGTTGCAGAAAACCAAGACATCTTGCTAAGGAATGCCCTGGAAGAAGACCTAGTTGCCTCTGTTGCAAAGCTATGGACCATGAAGTTTTGGATTGCCCTAGAATGATTGCTAAGGTTGAAAGAATGAATACGAGACAAGAAGACCACGAGAAAGGTCAAGCAACTGAGATTATGGCAGAACCCCAGAAAGAATCAGAGAAAGTATTGCTACAGATGAAAGAAACCTTGAATGACCATTGACATGTTAGTCTATCAGAGGTATTTAAAGAAAAATAATGCATTGAAGCAAGAATAGGAGACTTCTACATTGACTGTGTTCTGGATGAGGAAACACAGGTGAATATCATGACAGAAAGAACTTGGAAATTTTTAGGGGAGCCTGCTATGACTCCTTCATTGCGAGGAATAGGATTATTCAGAGGAACGCTCATAACCCTATGTGGAAGACTTACCAGGATATTTATGAGTGCCCATGGAACTTCGACAAAGGAAGAATTTGAAGTTGTTAAATTTATTGAGAACAACGCTCCATTTACTATGTTACTAGGAAAACCCTGGATTGAAGGAGATCAGGCCAGAAGAAAAGAAGAAGAAATCTTGGAGCAGAAGAAGCAAGAGTTGAAAGATTTCATGACTAGGAGGATCGCACACTTGATTGAAGAACAGGAGAACCGAGCAAAGCTATTTAAAACTAGAGACTTGGATGTCGAAGTAGGAAGCACACTAGAAGACCCACAGAAGACTGAAGTACTTATTCCAGATACAAATGAAGTATTACCCCTGATTTCTAGGAAAGAATATGAACAACGCGAAGTTAACCTTCCAAAAGAAGATAAGAATAAGAATGGAAAAAGGAACTCCGAGACGAAGCTCACTGGAAAGAAGGATAGAAAACGAAGTAAGAAGAGAGCTAAGATTGAAAAGTTACAGAAGGTTCTCGAGGGAACTTCACAGAAGGAAAATTTGCAAAATTGGAGCTTCGCCAAAATACCAAAACAACGTCACATGACACTTCGACATGGCGAAGCGATATAGTCGTTGGGGACAGTATAACCGTTTGATCGATGGCCTGAACGGATAGAAAAGCATTTATGATCAGAAAGTTTGCCACCAGACCGTTGGGGCTGCGCCATACTGGACAAAAATGAGCTAAT
This sequence comes from Picea glauca, assembly GCA_000966675.3. NCBI lineage: Eukaryota > Viridiplantae > Streptophyta > Pinopsida > Pinales > Pinaceae > Picea > Picea glauca. Next base: position 56,449 of record JZKD02S1410193.1, read on the forward strand.
GAAGGCCTTGCACCCGTTGCAAGATATCCGTTGCCAAATTATCTATTTATCCCGTCGTGCCACACAACGAGAACACTTTTTCTAACCGTGAATCTGAGCCCGTAGATTAGTTGATTTCTCACATTGATCATCGCGTTATTACCAGTCATCCCATTGCATTAATCATTTACTCTTTGAACCCAAGATAATCAACCACTAGCACGCATATCGGACAAGCTTAGCACTAGATAGAAAATTTTCGAGGAAGTTCTCATTGACCTAATGACTAAAAGAGCAATGTATGCAAGTATTCAAGCGTCATCAACGAGAGGAGTGCAAGCCTCTCTGTCGACTGCTCGCGGAGCTGGATCACCCCGAGCATTAGCAGAAAAGAGAACCAAACACAGAGATGACCTAGCCAATGTGAAGCTGATCCCATCCATATTTCTCGATTACATCCTACCTCTGGCCGGCGTGGTGAGTCGAGATAGCCTGCCAAGAGAATTCGAGTACTCCATGATTACTGCATACCTCCCGAAGGGGATACATACAGTTCGAGCACAATAGGACAAGATCACAACATTTAAGTTTAGTGAGTTCAACCTCGGAGATCGCAAGAACTACAGTATGCTCGCCCCATATAAGTACCTGACCAAGACGAAGGGGAAGAGCTCAAAGAGAATCCCTCAACCATGGACGATGAACCTCACACAGTCCACCTTGTTAAATGTAATAAAGATCCCACACTTTGGAAGGCACCAGAAAGTCAATGCCCATGTCAAGCTATTTCTCTCGTGTTACCATGGTGGTTACTTATGGCTAGACCGTCGTATTACAGTCGACCCGACGTTGATCCATAGGATCATGGGATTTAGTATGCAAGGACCTGACCCGCAAGAGTTCTATCCAGGAAAAGCCACAGATCGCGTGCTAGCACAGAAGATCAAGGATACATACGACAATGTTGAAAAGGGAACGCGAGGCTACAAGGTAGCCTCCATCCAGAATGGAGTAGTGTGCCTAGCCTGTGAGCTAATAGCCATAAAGTTAGTAAGGAAGAACAGACCTACGTAGGTCACATGATTTATCGTTGACCTTGCAGGGAAGTGTGTGGAAGGCCTACAGATGAACTGGGTGAAGTACCTAGTCAATCAGCTGGAGCTAGACTGTCGCGAAGCCCATGATCAGGGCTATGAGTTCCATTTCAGTTGGCTCCTAGTCCTTATCGCCTTTGTTTCCTGGGAGATGTCGAAATGTGCGACCTTCCTAGATATTGATCTGTTTGAACTGCTTGCTGCGAAGTTCGTGACACTTTGGTATTCAAGTGATATGAACAAACAGTGGCAGTCGAACGCTGTTTTTCATACGTACTACCTTCAGATGAAGAGATCCATATAAGCAGAGCCTCAGATGACTCCGAACACCCTACATAAGTTTTGACCCATGATGAATTTCTGCACAGATCGACACTTCATTTACATAACAACGCGAGCCGATGAACATAAGGAGCACCTTCAATCATACTACAAGCTCATAGAGGAAGACCTTGAGGAGATCACTAAGGACTGGTCGATAGACCTCCTTATTCTGGCTGAACCTGCAAAGATGTCTGACCTTGACAACCTAGAGATCACGCATAAAGAACAAGACACCCGGGCCCAACAAAATGAAGAAGACCGAAGAAGTCCAAGATTTTAAGCAGTACCTTAGGAAAGACTGCTTCAGTATCACCTGACTGAGGGGGTGATGACGAAGTAGAAGAACTAAATGGAAAAGGAGTTGAACCGAAGCCAGGCGAAGTAACACCACCCAGAGACGAGGTTGATCCCCTAAAGAAGAGGAAGGTTTCTCCCCCGAAATCTTCTTCCCGGAAGAAATCAAAAGCCACAGTGACCAAGATGATGAGTGTGCTTACTACCGATGATTTTGACTTCATCATCATAGCTCTCAACGACGCTTTGCTGGAAATTGTGGAGAAGAAAGAAGCTAAGCAAGGGGAAATGTACGATAGAATTGGGGTCGAACTTTGAGGGGTACAACAGGCCCTTCAGTCCAGCCGCGTAGTGTCCACTATGCCCCCGCCATCAGGAGAACCAGAGTTGGGAGATGAGCTAGCCCAACTTCATCGACTAGCTGATACGGTCGAAGCTCGCCTTTGTCGTTATCAAGAAGAAAAAGAATAAGCCACCCAAGACTTGAAGCAAGTGCAAGGCATACTCATAGAACAATGCAGTGTTGCAGACAAGGAGAAGGTTGATCTCCAGGAAAAGTTCGAAGAAGAGAGTATACATATGCGACAAGAAAAATAACAGTTGCTTGCAGAGAAACTCGAAGTGAAAGAAGCAGTCAATAGAGAACTTCGATCTGTGATGGGCTTAGAGCCACAAGCAGAAGACCAAGTCACGCATCAGGTAGAGAAGCTCGTAGAAGATATCCAACAACTACAATAATGAATAACAGACTTAGAGCTCCGCACAATGCCCAACACCCCGCAGGATGTGAGGGATCAAAGAGAAGCAATTGCTCGAAGCACAATTGAGAGGATAAAATCCGTTGCTATGGAATGCAAACAACTCATTGATCGAAGTGCCTAGACCCATGAGCAAATCACTACGAATCCATAACTGAAGGCACTGGAGTCGCAACTCCAAGAGGTGAAGTATCAAGCCGAAACAATACAGGCGCAGTTGAAGCCCCTGTCAGCTGTGGAAAGAATGAAGCGATCCTAGGAGCAGCGCACTGCCCAATAGCAGGTCCACACTATTGAGAGCAGAGTTATGGAACTAACTCAGAGACTCCAACCTGTACAGGATAAGGCTTACCAACTGTTCACAGAGATCCAAGGCCAAGGAGCGGAACTGGAGCAATTCGTCACTACAACTGAACAATGCCTAGAGGGACTTGTCAACGAAGCAGTCATAGTCCGATCAGAGTGACTCGGGACGAGTCATAGGTGAGTGTTGGGGGCCTATTGGCCCTTGACCAAGTTTTGAGGATCCTTGGTCATTTTTGACCATTTTGGGACTTCGAAAGGTTGTCAAAGGCAGAGCGCAAGACGAAACAAAGATCGCAGGATATTGACCCCTTTTTGGGATTTGGGATTATGTAACAGGTATGGAGATGTCGGCCCATAGATTTACCCATGTTTAGGCCTATTTTGTAATATATAAATAGAAGACTAGGCAATGTAAGAGAGGGGAGTTAGCAGTTGCAGGTTGTGCTAAGTGCTAAGTGCAAGTGTGGATTGTAAAATGCTTTGTGCATACTGTGTGAGACTTGCAAAGATGATTGTAAGTGACTGTAGAAGGCTTTTTACTGTAACCTAGCTTGAGGAAGGAGGATCTAGCGAGGTGCGCGTAGATCTCCTGTCCTTTGCAGAGTAGGGTTTTTGTGGCTCTATGCATGTAGATGATTGACTGAAGATAATGAAGAAGAGAAGAGTTGGTGGACATAGCCCCAGGGTGGGGGTGAACCATGTATATGCTGTGTTGCTTTGCTTTGTGAAATGTATTGATGTGTCTATGTGTTTATTGCTTAGTTCTTTAACATAGATGAATGATAGATAGATATGTTAATGCTATGTGCTTAATAGTGTGGATGAATACCAGATATGGCCTATATGGATGTGCTTACTGCTTGAATGGAATATATTTGAATGAATATTTCACTGTGCTTAGGGTTTAACTGCGATGTAACTAAGAGCTGAATATTGATGAATGTTAACTGGTGAGTGCTCTGTTAAGTGTTATAATCACAGATCTGTGTCCCAGCTAAGGTTGCAGACACTGGAGTCTTGCAACCACCCCTCCCTTTACCTCGGGTGAGACTTCATCTGCTTCGCAGGTGTTGTCGAAAGGGCCGGTAGTTAGGGTTTTGTTGGTGCGTTGTTGTAGCGTTGAACCCTAGGTCTGCCCCTGTGCCAACAAGGAGGAGATATTCTATAGCAGCCATACAAGCCTTAGTGTCTAAGGAAACTCCACAGAGAGTGTCTGTTATGACCCAAGGGGGGCATATATGGGGATAAATGTACACCTAATGTGTAGATGTATATGTAATAAGGCTAGCCTAACATTAAAGGGGCCTCATGTGCAAGTGTGAATAGGTATATATAGAAATCATGTATTCATTATTGGAGATATGTGAATTGTGAGGTATTCATGTAATCGGTTATGTGGAGTAGGTTCTCCTTCTTCAAGGAGCTATTGTGTAAATAATCTATCTTGGAGTTGTGCTCTAAGCTCACATTTCATACATGGTGTGTACTTTTGTTTTGTGATGATATTTTTAGCATTTGGAATTATTACATTTGGCATCAGAGCATTGATCCTAGGGTTTTGCTTCCTCAAGCAAGTCTTCTTGGAATTTTCACTATAACATTTTTTGGGGGCCACTTCAGAAAAATAAACATGGAGGTTGTTTAGAAGAGGTATCAAGGTACATGTGGTACAAATTTCAGATTCTGGTTCATTTTACTTTCGTAGATACACCCTATAGAAGATAGGATTTTTTAGTAGTCCTATAACTAGTGTCAAACAAGTGTTTCGCGTAAAACATTCATATCTTCTTCAAAGATCCAAGTTCAGTGAGACCTATTGCATTGGAAAGAGGAAATTCCATAGTTTTATGGGTATAATTTATGAATTCTGGTACTAAATATTGGACACGTGGCATTCTATACAAATTCACTCTCCTGGAAAGGCCAAAAATCAGCAAGGTTTGGGAAAGTTACCCTAACTTTAACTTGGCACATCCAATTTTGGTGAGACTTGTGGCATTGAAGATAATATATTTTAGAGTACTATAGGGTGAATCTTCAGACTTATAAGGGCCTAAATTTCAGAAATATATCAGAAGGAAGGTCGGATAGAAGGACATACTCCAAAATCAAGGTTTCAAAGGTATGTTCACTTAAAACTATCACAACTTTTGATTGGAATGTCTGATCGAGCTTATTCAAAATCCATTGGAAAGAGGAAACATATAAGATTATATTGGAACAAGGATTATAAATATTTGATATATTATTCCAAATTTATTGAGGTTTGGGTTATACCTCAATTAAGAAGAAATGTCAATACCTAGCTTTAGTGCAGATGAAGATAAAGATGAAATCAATCCCGGTGAATGGTTGAGGATGATAAAGGAAAATGATTTGAGTCCTTTGAAGGTAGTATTTTACTTGAGGGGTTAATATTTTTATTGGTACGATAACCTTGATGAAGTTACTAAAAACTCCCCCACATGGGAAAATTTTGAAGAACTCTTCTCAAATAAATGGATTAAGGATACAAAAAGGGAGGAGATAAAAAAAATCCAAGAGGAGTTAAAGGAATTAAAAGAAAAAATGTATCCAAATTGAAAAGTTATAATGAGGATCTAAGAAATAATATTACAAAGAAAAATTATGACTTCGTCAAGATTCAATCCCTTAATGAATCACTCAATAAGGAGGTTAAGAACCTAAAGCAAGAAAAGAGTAGCAAAGCAACATGGGAAAAATATGATTCAAGAGAATAATTGAAAAATAAATATGAAGAGGTATGTATATTATGAAACCATAATAAAAAACTATTGGATGAGGTTAAAAGATTGAAAGAAGAAAAAAAGAATCATCAAAATCAAGAAGAAACGAGAATCTTGGATGAAGAATCTACCAAAAAACTTGAAGAGGAAATTTGCAAGAAGGTTGAGCAATCCCTAAAAAATGGTGAAGTAAAATTAGAAATGCAAACCAAAATTGAAGAAGGACGTCAAAATTTGATAGATTGGGTCACATTGCAACTTCAAAAGGTTAAAGAAGACAATATTCAAGATGGTCAATAAAAGATACTTGAGGAAGTCAAACTCCATCTAGAGGATGTACATGCAAAACATGATGGTATTATCTCCAAAGCTAGAGTAATTAAAGGCCAAGCAAAGATGATCAAGGATGTCATTATCTCTAAAAAGAAGATAGATGAAATGAGTGTGTAGAGTGAAGAAAAACCATCAAATGTGAAACCATATCGACATCCTCATTATCATGAAAGATTTCAAGGAAGACAAGAAGGTCGATATCAATATTATCAAGGAAGAAGACGAAATACTTGTCAATATTCATGGAACAAGGCATCACAAAACCACTTTTCAACAAGCTATTATCAGAGACCAACAACCACTACAAATTGAAGAAGCTTCAACAAGAATACATGGAATCAAGGGAAATAAAATTATGCAACAACTAGCCACCAAGGATTACAACCGAAAATAATTGATTTTGGATGGATGGATCACCATCAATGGAAATAAGAAACAAGGAACATAAGAAAATCAGATTACTTGGTTTCATCACATGTGAAGCCTTTGATTGCAAAGATTTGAGGACAAATAATTTTGAAGGAGGGTACTATGTTATGACCCAAGGGGACCTAAGAGGGGCATATATAGGGTTAAATGTATATGATATGATCCCATGGGAGAATATATGGGGCCAAATGTACATGTAATGTGTAGATATATATGTAATAAGGTCAACCTAAAAGTAAAGGGGCCTCATGTGCAAGTGTGAATAGGTATATATAGAGATCATGTATGCATTATTAGAGAGATGTGAATTGTGAGGTATGAATGTAATTGGTTATGTGGAGGTTCTCTTATTCTTTAAGGAGTTATTGTGTAACTTATCTATCTTTGATTTGTGCTCCATGCTCACATTTTGTACATGGTGTGTACTTATGTTTTGTGATGATATTTTAAGCATTGGATCATTACAATGCCTCTATCTTTGTACTTGCATTCAAAGAGAAGAGAGTGGCGCAACACACTACCTCCAACAATTCTAACACCTACAGACCTATGCTCCGCTTTCAAAATGCACAACGAAACTCATGTTTGAACACACAACAGATAATTCATTTACTGTTATTAAGATTGAAGTAGAATAATTCAATTACAACCACAAGAACACAAACATGCTATGAATCCTTTCCTTTATTATTATTGCAGAATTCCTCTCATTACAATGTAATCGAGAAACACATCTTTCCACGCCAGACTAGAACTGATTTACTGTGTTGTTCTTCTGCATATTACCCTGTGTTTTCTCGATCTCGTTCTCTATGGCGATCTCAGTCACTTCAATTTAAACCGAGATAAACTTTCCTTTCTTCTAGATCGAATGAACCCCTTCGACGTCTTTCTTCTTCCTTTTTATGTTGTCCATGTCTGTCGATTTGTTTCCCGTTCTGTTGGGAAGATGAATAGTCATGAGTGTTCGTTGCCCAACCATTTCCCAATTCAATTTCGTTTCCTCTTTCTTCACCAATGATTTCCACTTGGCACTTAATCTTCATGGGTCACGTGGACTCAATCTAGAATCATGACATTGAGTAGCAGCATAAAAATTCCAGCATAATTCATGTAACGTGGAGTTGCATCATAAGAGTTACAGTGAGTTGCAACACAAATCTTGTAGCATGGAGTTGCAACATAAGAGTTACAACGAGTTGCAACAAAAATCATTTAGCGTGGAGTTGCAACATTTCCAATTATAACAAGGAGTAACAACACAAGTTGCAAACATCCTTATTCATCCTAAACTAACTTGTACATAGTTGAAATGTTTTTGGGTGATGTGGATTTCCCGTAACCAAATATGCTCCTGCATACGACACCCTTGGTAAGAAAAACATGAGCTCCCAACTCATGTGGTTGTTTCTCCATAGGATGAAGAGTTTCATAGGTGCATTAGTTATTCTTCGGAAACTCGCGATGCATCCTCAGATCCTCTGTTTTTCCATTTGGCTAAATATTCCAAATATTCCTTGTTGCGAGTTTTTCTACCAATCCTTGTGGGAAAATTTTCTTCCACTTCCTCAGCTTGTGTGACTGGTAATTGTTCCCATCCATCCATAGCACCTCCATAATCAATGTTTTCTCCTTCATGAAACTCATATAGATCAACAACATTGAATGTTGGAGATATGTCGAAGTTGTCCGGAAGTTCCAATTGATAAGCATTATTAGGAATTTTCTTCAAGATTTTGCACGACCATGTTTTAAAATACTTAAGTTTGTTATAGGTACCTTTGGGAAATCGTTCCTTTCTCAAGTGAGCCATGACTAACTCACCTTCTTTAAATATTTTTTTCCATCATTGCAGGTCTGTCCTATGTTTATACTTGTTATTTCTTGCCTGTAGTTTATGCTTCACTTGCTCATGTGATTCATGCATCATGTCTGCAAAATCACTTGCATCAACACTTATTTTATCTCTTAGATCCAACAAATCAACCAAATCTACCACCCATTTTGGTGACCTACCATAAACAATTTGAAATGGGCTCTTCCCTATAGATCTATTCACTAAATCGTTGTAAGTGAATTTAGCTTGTGAAAAAACTAAATCCCAATGACTAGGATTGTTTTCCACTCAAACTTCTCAATAAGTTTCCTAAAATTCGGTTCACCACCTCAATCTATCCATTTGCTTGGGGATGATAGGCCGAATTGTATAGCAACTTAGAACCCAACCTTTTCCAAAGTGTCCTCCAAAAGTGACCAAGAAATCTTGTGTCTATGTCTATAGTAATACTCCTCGGTAGGCCATGTAACCTTACCACTTGTCTGAAAAATAAGGCAACCACTTCACTAGCATCACTTTTCTTCTTACATACTACAAAATGTGCCATTTTTGAAAATCAATCTACTACTACCATCAATGAGTCATACTTCCTCTGTGTCATAGGTGGTCCCAAAATAAAATCCGTGCTTACATCTTCCCACGGTCTTTCAAGTGCCGACAATGGAGTGTAAATTCGTGTATTATGACTTCTACCTTTAGCTAATTGACAAACTCTACAACACTCAACAAATTTTCTAGCATATTTGTTGATGCTGGGCCAAAAGTATCGTTCTTTCAGCAATGATGTCGTATTTTCCATACCCCAATGTCCTCCTAAACTGTCACTGTGTAACTCTCTAATGAGGTACAACCGTAATGAACTCCGTGGAATACACAATTGTTGGTTCTTAAACAAGAAGCCTTCTTGAATGTGGTAATCCAAGAATGGTGTTTGGTCCATACTCCATGATTCTTTGCACGCTTTCCAAGCCTCTGCAAAATTTGCATCCTCTTCATACAACCCTTTCACACATTCCAAACTTACCACTGTAACTGACATGGTGTTTAGCAATAATGTCCTCTGACTCAATGCATCAACAACCTTGTTTGATTTCCCTGACCTGTGTTTCAAAACAAACATATAACTTTGTAAAAATTCTACCCATTTAGAATGTTTCTAATTTAATTTACCTTGGTTATTAATGTACTACAGTGACTTATGATTAGTAAACAAAAAAACCCACTTTGGAAGCAAGTAATGTCGCCACTTCTTCAAGGCATGGATGACATCATAAAATTCTTGATCATAAACATAATAGTTCTTCCTTGTTTCATTCAACTTTTCACTGAAAAATGTTATTGGTCTACCTTCTTGGATCATAACTACTCCAATTGTTGTGCCCCTTGCATCACAGTCTACTAGAAATACCTTATTGAAATCTGGAAGTGCCAATATTGGTTTTTCTGTCACCCTTTTCTTCAAATATTCAGATGGCTTTGTTGTTGTTGTTTTCCACTGAAATGTGCCTTTCTTCATGCATTCAATAAGAGGCTCAAAAATCTGTCTGAAATTTCTAATGAACTTCCTATAGAAACTCACCAACCCATGGAAACTCTGCACGTCAAAAGTGCATTTAGGTGTCTGCCAATCCAAAATTGCTTTTACCTTCTCAGGATCCATATTTAAACCTTCTTTGGAAACCACAAAACCCAAGCATACAAGCTATTTTTGTAGCAGTGTACACTTCTTCAGATTTATCAGCAATGCCTGCTCTTTCAATCATTGTAACACCTTCTTCACATGCTCCAAATGTTCCTCTTTGCTCTTGCTGAAAATCAAAATGTCATCTAAGTATACGACAACAAATTTTCCCAAAAACAATTTCAAAACTCCGTTCATCAACCTCATGAATGTGCTAGGTGCATTAGTTAAACCGAATGACATAACTAACCACTTGAACAACCCATCTTTTGTCTTGAACGTTTTCTTCCATTCATCACCTTCCCTTATCCGAATTTGATGATAACCACTCTTCAAATCAATCTTCGCAAAGTACTCAGTGCCACTCAAACAATCCATGAGATCATCCATTCTCAGTAAAGGAATCTTGTACTTAATGGTAATTTTATTAATAGCTCGGGAATCTGTAAACATCCACCACTCACCATTCTTTTTCGGTGTCAAAATTGTTGGTACTGCACAAGGACTCAAACTTTCTCGAATTAATCCTATGTCAAGTAACCCTTGTACTTGCCTATTTACCTCTTCACTCTCTACTTGAGTCATTCTATAAGGTGCTTTATTTGGCAAACTTGATCTTGGTATTAAGTCGATCTGGTGTGATACACTTCTCAATGGAGGTAATCCTGCTGGTAAATCATCTGCTACAATTTCCTTAAATTCTTTCAACAAGTGTTGAATCTCGACTTATATAAAATCCCTTTTCTTTGTCTCATGAATCCTTTTTAACACTATAGCCAAACAACAACCACTATGTTTCTGCTCTCTTAGAAACTCTTTGGCATAACATAACATGATTCGACTATTACCACCATGCATATTTTTGTTGTTACTGTCGTTCTTAACTTCGTTGTTATTGTTGTTCATAACCTTGATGTTATTGTTGTCCATCCCTTTGTTGTTACCGTTGTCCATATTATTTTCTAACATTGGTACCAACTTATAACGTTGTCCATCCTTGAAATATTCATATGAATTCTCTTTGCCATCATGGAATACCTTTCTGTCAAACATCCATGGTATCCCAAGCAATACATGACATGCATCCATCTCTACCACATCACATAAAAATTGTTAGCCAAAACTTCCAATCTAGAAACTCAATAAACATTGTTCAATCAAATTCACTTGTTGTCCGTTTTGAAACCATGAAACTCGGTACGGATTAGGATGTGGAACACTTTTCAACTTCAATTTCTCCATTACTTCAGTGGATACCAAATTTTCTATACTCCCGCCATCTATGACAAGATGACAACACTTATCATGAATTTTACATTTAGTTTTGAACACTCTATTTCTTTGTTCAGGTTCTTCTGCTTATTTTGTCTTAGTCTTGAGTAATACTCTTCTCAACATCAGGTTTTCTCCTTTTTCTTGCTGGATAACTTCCACATTCCCACCAACGGCTATTGTCTCATCTGCCTGGGTGAATTTCATCATAGATTCATTTTTTCTTGCTTCATTTTGCCTCTCTGGACATTCTGATGCTTTGTGACCCTCTATTCCACAATTATAACATGTAATTACATACTTACCGCAACCAAAACCTCTTCCTTTGCCAACACTTCTTCCTCCTCTTTTATTTTTTGTGTTGGTTGCCTCATCCTCCTTCTCATTGTCTTTAGTAGCACTTTCTCTGCCTCTACCTCTAGTTCCCTTTCCCTCGAACTTCTTGTAAATGTGTTGAACCTGCACATAATAAATCTAGCTAAACAATGATACACACATTTGTAGAGAGAATAGAAGAAAGAAGAAGAAGGAGAGAAAGAATGGAAGAATTCTCATTAACCATTTCCACACTCAAAGAGTGAATAATTTACAATAGATATAGGATACATGAGTAAATAATGAGCCATAGTGGTGGTCTAGAGTGATCTGGACACACACCATCAGTTACGAGAGTGAATTTCCACCTAGTCTAGTCTCTCAGGCAGTTATGAGGGTGAACTGCCACATAGTTGAGTTAACTAGTCAACTAGTCTTCAGTTAACTAACTGAACATAGAGTAGTGAGGAGTTAACTCAGGGAAACAAGGGTAATGCGCCAGTTTGGTGATGATCCCAAGGCAAGTGCGCATTAGCTGTTGATGATCCCAATGTTGCATGGTGACAAAACCAATGCAACAACTAAACTCAACTCAACTAGTCAAACTAAAGTGTCAACTGAAAGAGAATATTCTCCAGGTGGAATATTCTCCCCTAAAATATAGGAGACTGGATAATGAATAATTATGACTAATAAATAAGGAAAAACCTTAGGAAAAAGAAATCCTAGGTGTGTGTGAAGTAACTCCAACACTTCTACCGTAATCTTTTGTCAATCTTTTCTTCCACTTTCAAAGCAACTTGGTAGGCTTCGTCTACATTTTGAAAGTAACATGTACTCATCTTATCCTGAATCTGGTATTTCAGTCCATTCACATATATTTCTACTCTCTGATACTCTAGTTCTTTTATCCCTAACCTGAGTGACAAATTGAAGAATTCTTTAGTATATTCACGCACAGATGTCTCTTTCTACCTGAGATTTTGTACTTGTTTACACAAGTTTTGCTGGTAGTCAACAAGTAAAAAATTCTCTTTGATTTTACTAACCATCTTCTTGCAAGTTTTAATGTTCTTTAATTTTTTATCTACTCTATCTTTCTACAGTATATCCCACCAAATTGTAACATGTACTTTCAACTTCGTAATGGAAAAACAAACACTATTTGGATCTTGAACATTCTCATACTCGAAGTATCTTTCAAGTTCTCCTATCCAATCTATAAGAGTTTAAGCCTTAAGACTACCATCATAGCACAAAAATTCAACCCTCGCGCTACCTCTATTGCTCAAGAAGGATATCAAATGCGTTGTTGGGTTTCCTTCCTTGACATTTTGTTCAACTTCAATCTCTTCTTCAAATTCATAATCTAACTCAACTTCTCCATTTCTTCTATTATCCAACTCTTTTATTCTTCCCTATTCCTCGCACCTCCTTGTGCTACTCCTGCTCTTTGTGGTGGCATCCTTATGAGTTGTGTTGAATCCCTCAATCAAACCAATATTCACATGCCTTACCTCTGGGCATTGTACTCTCACAACTTAGGAACCTGGTCATGCTTTGATACCACTTGGTGCTACACATAGACATGCAACAATTCTAAAACCTATGCTATGCTTTCATAATGCACAATGGAACTAATGTTTGAACATGCAACATCTAATTCATTTAACGTGAATCCTTCTTGAACACACAACAAGAACACAACATAACTCATGTTTGAACATGCAACAAGAACACAAATAAGTTGTGAATCCATGCCTTTATTATTATTGCATAATGCCTCTCATTACAATGTAATCGAGAAATCCATATTTCCTCGCTAGACTAGAATTGATTTATTGTGTTGTTCTTCTACATATCACCCCACCTTTGCTTGATCTCGTTCTTTATGATGATATCGGTCACTTCAATTGAAACAGAGATAAACTTTCCTTTCTTCTAGATCGAACGAACCCCCTCAACATCTTTCTTCTTCCTTTTTATGTTGTTCATGTCTATCAATTTGTTTCCCCTTCCATTGGGAAGATGACTAGTCACGATTTTTCACTGCTCAGTCATTTCCCAATTCAATTTTGTTTCCTCTTCCTTCACCAATGATTTCCACTTGGCACTTAATCTTCATGAGTCACATGGACTGAATTTGGAATCCGAACATTGAGTAGTAGCTTAAAAATTCTAGCATAATTCTTGTAGCGTGGTGTTGCAACACAAATCTTATAGCGTGGAGATGTAGCATTCGAGTTACAACGAGTTGCAACACAAATCCTATAGTGTGGAGTTGCATCATTGTCAATTATAAAAAGAAGTAACAACACGAACTGCAGAGTAGAGTTGCAACCATCCTTATTCGTCCTAAACTAACTTGTACATAACTGAAATGTTTTTGGGTGATGTGGATTGCCTAGAACCAAAGATGCTCTTGCATCATAGAGCAGAGCGACCTCCCCTCTGAGCTGGGTTTTCTCCTACATTGGGTTTCCTAGGTTATATCTTGTGTTTATTTATGGATGGTGTGTGAGTATTTATTTATGTTCTCTATTTTTTGCATTTCAGTTATTTCATACATTTTAAGCATAAAAACAATAATTAAAGAATTTGATATCTAAAGGAAATTAATCTCCACAGTAAAGATTTCAATATTTTATTAGACATGTTGTGATGAACTATCCATGGTAGTTTATAGATCACTCACATCAACCATTAAGGTCAGTCGTGAAGGTTTCATAACAAACCATGCATAACATTCACATATCTTCAAGGGTGGGGAGGAAATGATGATTTCTTCCCTTGAAGGAGATCATTGAAAGACTAAATCATGGAACAAACCAACTCATAATAGAAGTAATCATCTTGTTTGGTGCCTTAAGAACATTGGCAATGGATGCCAAAACCTTTCATGCACACCAAACATCATTTGACAAGGGTGTGGGGGGTAATTAAGTAGTTACTTCTTTCAAGGAAATGAGTATAAAGAAGGGGAAGTGTGAACTCATTCAAATCCAATCATTGAGCATTACAAACATACTACGACACCCTTGGTACTTTTCAACGCTTAGCTTAATGGCCTTCTCATAATGGCTAATTCTAGAAAGTGACTTCCAACAATCAAATTTCACAACATTAACTATAAGACATGACTATATTTTCACCTTTTGGGGAATAAAACAAATGAATCTAACTCTAAAATTTGGTGAGCATATGGATAATGGTGTTAGCTACATGTTGTTGAAATTTGAATGTCAACAAACATCGTATGGAAAAGTTTTAACAAATTTTCATTTACATCCATTTTTCCTTTTGGGGAATGAAATCGATGAATCTACCCTGAAATTTGGTGAGCACGTGGATATTGACGTCAACTACATGTTGTTAGAATTTGGGTTCCAATGGGCATAATATTGTTGTTTTTTCGCAAAATTCCATCTACAACCATTTTTCCTTTTTAAGGGTCATACAAGAAACCTAATACTATTTTTTTGTGGACACATGGGGATATGTGCCAACTAACCCCAATCCAAAATTAGTCTTCATTCAACTTCACATGACACCATTGCAACAAAAAAATGAACCTATTTTTTATACTTGTATGCACAATGCATTTATTCAAACAGTTTGCACACAATATAAATTTAGATTCATTCTCTCATCAAACCTACAAGAAATTTCAATGCATTTATCCATTTACACATCAAGATTACAAACACCACATAATAATAAATTTTAGAGCAAAGAAGAGGTACTTATCTTTTCCAAGAGTTAGATTCCAAGCAATTCACTAAGTGTGAGCAATTTTCCACCCAACTATACGAAACCCTTTGTGGATGCCACCCCCTAGTTGGGATATGAGACCACAAGGTGAAAAAGAAAAATTCAAAACTCTATCGAGTCACTCTTCCCATGCCAAAAGCATAAAAGATCAACCAAGCATCCCATTGTTGAGTATTTTTATCAATCTTTTAGTTAGACCACTTTGACATTCACGATACCTTCCCCGCACAGCACAAGGAAGAAACTCCCTTCTTTCCTCAACAATCCCTTAGAAGTTCTCTTCCCTCTAGTGTTCTTTAGTGTGTGTATAGAGACTCCAAATGACTATCCACTTTCAGATTTAACTCCAATATCATTTCTCTTGGTTTTGGATAATTTTATGATCAAATTTCCCCTAGGATTATAATGATGTCTCTCTAATCAACTTGGCATCTATTGCTACACATTAGTCCTTTCTTCATATTCTATATGGTTTCCTATCCTTATCTTCTTCATAAGGTCATAATGGCTTTCTTTCATGGGACATTCAATCCCATAGTATGGCAACTCTATTTTTCCAAGATGAAGATTCTATTTTTCTCTTCCGAGTGCTTCCTAAAAGAACCCCCTCCTTCCCAAATCAAATATTCTCTCTTGGCATGAGTGAAGGATGGTAAGAAAGAGCCCTTGTCCAACACTTCCTAGTTCCAAGAATGTAGGAGACAAGTTGCAAGGATGTGGGAGGTGGTTACCTAAATCTAGCAAATGGTTAGGTCCATTTTTCTCTCTCCAATTAGACTATAAGCTAGGTTCAACGTCAACATTATAATAGAGTGAAGGTTAATATAATGGCATGGTGTGTAGGAGAAGTAGGAATATGAATCATAGGTAGCTAGGCATATAAACATTTTATTAGATCCTCTCATCTTTCCCCTCTAATGGTATAATAGCTTCTTTAGGTGTTCATTTTTCGTCATCTTGGATATTTGATTAATTTCAAATGTTAATGTGTACAAGTATTAAAAATCACCATGGAATGTCTACCTCATAGTGAGAATAAGGCATATTAATAAAAGTATCTATAAAAAACATTTAAACATATACATAAATAAGTTTAGATCATTCCAAAGGGTCAAAACCGATACATTACATCCCCTCCCCCTTGGAATAACACCACCTTCATTGTTCTTTTATTTCAACAATGTTTAAGACTAAAATAAGAATGGATGTTGATGGGATCCTCCATATGTCAAGTAGCTTCATCTAGTTGAAACTCTCCCTTTGGTTCCACTTGGATTACAACCCAATCAATTACACGGTTAGTACATGCATATATTTCTTAAGCAATGAAACTTGAAAAATGTTATGTGCTTTAATCTTATCAACATATGCAATCCAATATGCTACTAGCCCTAACCTATCTAGGATCCTAAAGTGTCCATAGTATCTAGGTGCAAGTTTGACATATTTTCCAAGTTTTAGGGAACTCCTTCTTGGTTTAAC
>JZKD02S1410193.1:106828-120835 GCA_000966675.3 Picea glauca
GGGAGGCTCCATCGAAAAATTCCCAAGTTAAATCTTTGTTTATGACTTCTTCAAAGGGGTGCTTTGAGATACATCCTTCCTTAAATTGAGGAAAAGTAGAGAGGATGTTCAGAGTGGATAACACATTTCAATGGGATGGAATCCTTATCTTCAAAGATCTTAGATTTTTAATCCATCTAGATTCCCAAGCTAAGGTTAGAGGGAGAGCTTTATACCTCTTTGTGGCTTTGTTCATACACTAATTCTCGAGAGATTTTTCATTGTAGTTCCCCTTCATGCATTATTCATTCCAATCAAGTGATCTATTCTTGCTAGAATTCAAGAGTATAAGCACATGTCATAATGAGGTGGGAATTTGTTTCTAAGTCAACTTTGCAGAGATAACATCGATTTGATCCCTCATCACTTCTTTTTTAAAGGATGTCCCATGTAAAGGTTTTGTTGTTTCACAACAACCACATGAAGAGTTTTGATTTGGATGGGCATTTGAACTTCCATACAAGCCTCGACCACGAAGGATGGGGATTGGCATTACCCTCAAGATCTAGGGCCTCCAAGTATATGTTCCTAATTACCTATATGATTCAAATACCAAATGATTTGATCTTCTTAATCATTCAGACTTATGAAACAACTTCCGAGTTTTTTAGTATAACATTCCCATACGTTTGCATACTCCTCTCAGAGAACAATATCTTCCCATGAAAGTCACTATTGCAGCCTATACAAAGATCTGACTCCCCTACAAATCTCTAACTCCCCAAGCTACTTGTCTCAGAGTATAGTAGCCCCAACTTTTCAAATCTAGAACTAGTTAGTGTGGGAACCTGTACACATCAGTGTTGCCATTCCAAGGGTCCAAGCCAATTTGGACTTTGTTACCTTTGCCTATTTTCCAAGCTAACCAATTACCTATCAAGGGTTGTAGCCACCACTTTTCATATTATTGATGTGTTCTAAAAGTGTCGAAATGGCTTCCCGACCCATTCCTCTATAGATTCAAGAGTAATATACTTATATTTTATTACTTGTGCCTGGAGTCCAAAGCCTTGTATTAGTCTCCATGCATTTTTGGCCACAAGAGCATCTGAGAAAATGATTATTTTCTTAAGACCCCATCCACCTTGAGATTTTGGTACTCCAATTTTTTCTAGGAGGTTAGAACCATCCCTTTCTTTCCTACCTCCCCAAACTAAATGAACCTGAAACTTGATTGTTTGATTTTATCTAGGACTCCTTTTAAAATCCATGTCAGGGACCTATAATAGACATGGATGGCTTCTAAGACCGATTTGACAAGAACCAATCGACCTCCTCTAGAAATCCATCGATTGTACCATGTGTTAATTTTCTTCTCTACCTTAGTTACTAGCCACTACTAGTTGTCATTATGATACTGATTTGATTTTAAATGAAAGCCCAAACATTTCAATCCATCATCGATTGTCAATGTCTGAAAGGGAAAGACTTGGGAATACAAAGTTTTTTCATTCTCCAGGAGGCCCCAATAGGGGATTGTTGACTTGTCAATGTTAAGCTTCATACACATTGCTTCATATAAGAGATTGATGATCTTTCTAAGATTTTCTACCATCCTTCTAGTTCCTTCACAAAAGACTAAAATGTCATCAACAAATAGTAAATGGGTGATATAGCAAGAGGTACCAACATTTGTACCTTTGATGATTCCAATTCTCATGGCCTCCTTAAGAAATCTATTGAGGCCTTCTACAATAATGAGGAACAATAGGGTGGAGAGAGGACAACCCTATTTGATACCTCTTTTAGAATTAGAAAAGGCAGAGGTTACACCATTGATTATAATTGCAAAATAAACTGAACTAATGCAACTCATTACCCAAGTAACAAAGCCATAACATAAACCAACATGATTAGCGATGAGTATAACGAAAATCCAACTCACCCTATCAAATTCTTTGGAGAGGTCTAACTTCAAGGATAGGGATTTTAGGTTCTTGTACTTGATTAAGTGGAGACTCTAATGTGCTACCCACACTGCCTCATGAATTTTCCTTCCTTCTAGGGATCCAATATACGAGATCTAACAAGAGATAATTCATTTCATCCTCCTAGCTATCATTTTGGAGATAACTTTGTAAATTCAATTAGAGATAAAAATTGGTCTAAAGCTCTCAAAATGACTGGGGTTATCTGTCTTTACAACTAAATATCGGAAGGAAGTACTAAAAGATGATAATAC
This sequence comes from Picea glauca, assembly GCA_000966675.3. Taxonomy (NCBI): domain Eukaryota; kingdom Viridiplantae; phylum Streptophyta; class Pinopsida; order Pinales; family Pinaceae; genus Picea; species Picea glauca. Next base: position 109,050 of record JZKD02S1410193.1, read on the forward strand.
TCTCTCATAGGTTCTAGAGACCTTGACCACTCGTCGAAGGTCCTCTTCAATGAAATCAAAATAGTTCATAAAGAATTTGGCTAGGAGGTTGTCCGACGCAAGGATTTTATCCTTTTGGAATATATGGAGAGTTCATAAAATCTCCTCTTTCCCTATTTCAACCATCAATTCTTGGTTATCTTCAAGGTTAACAAAGCTTGGAAAGGAATTAGTGAGTCTTATGACTGCAACTATGGTTGCTCTAGAGTCTTCTTTAAAAAGAGACTAAAAATAATTTATTCCTTTAATAGCCATTTCAAATAAGTTGGTAACCATGGAACCATCCTCTCTCTCTATATATTCCAAACCAAATTAAAGTTTTTCATGTTATTGGCATACTTGTGGAAAAATTTAGTATGTTCATTCCTTTCCTGCAACCAGATAGATCTGCTCTTAATTCTCCATTATTTCTCCCTATCAAGTAAGATTTTCATTTTGTTTTATCTTCCAAGAGTTTAATATCCTCCTTTTGATTCTCTATAAGGTAGCCAAAGCCTTATTTGATATAGCAAGATGCCATATATTCTTCAAGTTATCTTTGGATGCTATCATGCTTCTTTTTTTTCTCAATAGACCAATCAATTGCAATCTTCTTTTCCCTCATTAGGTTTTAGAGAAATTGAATGGGGACATATCCATCAAGAGAAATGTCAAAGGGATTCCAAGCATCTTTTAGTTTATTTATGACATATTCATTATTTAACCATTCAAGATTTAGTTTGAAGGGACTGGGAGGTTTCTCTCGTATTTGGACCACCTCTAAGAGCATAGGATCGTGGTATGAATCACCTCCCGAGGAAACCCATTGATGTAATCTTACAACTTAATCTAGAAAAGCTTCCAATGTTGAAAATTGATGGACAATCTTTTTGCTATTCGGGTTTCCCATGTTCTATTGTTTCCCTATATGTTGATTTAGCAATCTCTATGTCAAGGAACCCTGCTAATTCCAATTTATTTATGAATAATCCTGAGAGGTTATCCACTTGAAATGTTGGTCCCCATACCTCAAAATCCCCTCAGGAGAAATTGAGGTCTCCACCAATAATCACTAGACCTTGTCTAATCTAGTCCCTATTGAAAAACGTTTTCGAGCATTTCATCTTGTCAAATAAATTCCCATAAATGTTTATACAAGTGATTTATTTTCCCATGTCCAAGAAGAAAAGGGTAGTTCCTAGCATTGATACAAAATCCTAGGATTTAGCTAGAGTGAGTGATCCTTTTTTCCACCCTGTAATATCCCCTCCAGATCTTCCTAAAGTGTCTATAAATAAAAAAAATCCCAACCCTTTATAATTATTTTCAAGTAATTAATAACCTTCTCCCCATTTGTCATAATCTCTTGCAAGAAAATGATATATGGGTTATGAACTTTAATTAATCTCTTAGGGGCCAATATTTTTGAGGAATTAGCCAGTCCTCTAAATTTTGTGGTTAGAAGAATTATTTGGGAGCATCGTTGGGGGAATTTTCTCTAAGGGCCCCAATTAAGGACAATTGTCTTCCACTTATGACTTATGAGTTAGTTTGCTTCTATTCCAAGGAGAAGATACATTTTTTACCTCTTTGGAATGGTTTGGATTCAACTGTTTCCAGAGTCCTCGTCCCTCCTGCTATTGCTCTAGAAAAAATAGAGGCTCCTCTGGTTCTAGACCGCCCAAGTTTATATTTAAAAGTATTAGAGGCTTGAGAGCCATTGTGGGTCTCCTTTTCAAGTGATAGGCTAGGGGACTTCTCGGAGGTTTCAGGAGCCCAAGATAATGGCCCTCCCAAACCATCTAGGGAATAAGGGTAGGGGTCATGGCTCCTTTAATTGTGCTTTAATTCCAAATGAGCTAGGAAGGAAGTCACCAATTTGGTCACAATTCATCTCTTTTAACCCTACCTCCCACACAAGGGCTTCACCCTATTGACTAATATCTTATCACGTTCATTCATAAAGGGGTTTTTTTAATTGTGAAAAATAAGGTCAATATATTGTAGGTATTAGGGGGGGATGTGGGGTCTCAAGGGATTTATAGGTATTGTGGGGTATAAAAGGGGGTATCTAATTAAAATAGGGGTTTCTTTTATTTGAAAGATGTATTGGGAGAGGGGTTCAACAAAAGGATTTTGGGAGGTATTTATCAATATCTAGTGAATCTAGGGATATTATTTAATATCCCACAAACCTAGGCTCTATGTCACAGGTTCACTTAGCGAAGACCTCGTGACCTCCGAGAACACTTGAAATACAAATTGTCATTATTTGGTATAGAAAAATAAAGAGGAGAGAGTTGCTTAACCTATTCAATATTAAGGTCATCTTGATTCTCCAGAGAGATCTCCAAGATCTGCGCATTTTCCTTTGATGGTAATTCCAACATAAGCTTCTCCTTTAGCTGAATTTCAAGGAGGGCCTATGAAGGAGCCTTGTTCCTTGGGCTTTGAGGGATACTCTTTCACTCTTGATGCTCCTTTCAAACCCAAACCTTTTATTTTTGTTGGGAAGAGGACATTCCTTCGCTAAATTTCCATAAACATGACATCTTACACATTTGAAAGGGATTCCTTCATAGTCCAAGCGTTGATGATAAATGGTCAGCCCTATTCTATTAATAATGGAGTCAATCAGATCCTTTGTGAGGTCCAATCCAACTAGTAGCCTCACCATTCCTATATTTCTTGTGCCTTCGAAATAATTATTAACTTCATCTAACAGTCCTAAACCATTATCGATTAAGTTGAAGAATTCATCTAACTAATCCTAACCCATATCAAGTAATAATCCATATGGGCTGAATTGTCATTGAATTCCATGTGCCACATCTTAATAAAGAGTGATTGTGATCCCCATTTCCATCTTTCTTGAAGAATTTTATCAACATCTACCTTTTACCTAAGGATCCAAATAATCCAACCTTTGACCAGTACTATGTCATGAGGGGAGTACCCTAGCACCAGAGTGAAGGTTTCATGCCTTTTACAGATTATCCATTCATGTGTTTTCTTAGGAAGTGGCCCACAATGGATGAGTCCTTGAGCTCCATGAATTCATTTAGTTTCATATTATCTCCTAAGTGCATGTTTACTACCTCGGCCTTCCATTTAATGCACTTTTGCCTTTCCCTAGATTTCCTTGGATTTAAATCATTATGGTTGAATACCAAGGGTTTAGAGATGGGGATTCTGCTCATCAAATCAACTATAAGTATACCTCTTATGAAACCTTGCTTGATTTGTTCACCAAAAAAATCCTCCTTTCCAAGAGACGAAGAAAGTGAGGAGCCTAGAAGCGGGTCTAAAGGATCATCCTTCAAAAGACTTAATGATTAAGGCAAAATCTCAAGTAGTGAGTATGAAATCTCATCAATGTCGAAACACGAGGAATAAAAGATATGGTCTTTCAAATCATGCCCCCGATATCTTTTAGGATCACCCAACAGGTTGATGTGATAAAAAGAATTTCTAACTTCATGGTGCAAAGTACTAATGAGTTGGAAATCCAACCACCGAACTTCTCTATTGCATCACCCAAAAATGTTATGATTTCTTCCTCCAACGGGCTTAGTCCAGGATTGGTACTTCTAGTCAGCGAAGGTTTAGGTTTGATCTCGATATCCACTGGATCATACTAGATTTGTTGCCTCTCTAGTGGATCTTCAGAGAAAACCACAATATCATCCTCCATACCATGAAGAAACCCTAGTCTTACACAAACCTTAAAACCTCCTCTCTACTTTACCAAAACCTATTGTTAGAAGGAAAATCACTCTATGGCATGGGGTAAACCACAACAGACGGAAATGACTGCAAAAATCAAATCTAATCTCAGGTATTCTATATAAACAAATGTTCTAGCAAGACAAGATAAAGAGCCTACCTCGTTCAGATGTTCGATGAAGTCCACTGTTGAGCACTTGACTCAAATCAATACACCTGCAACTTGTCCTCAACAACCAAGATACACAAGCATATGGTGATAATATATAAAGTTAACACATTCAATAGCATAATCCATCAATATTAATAACAAATACGCCCATGGAATAACAATTCAAATATTTTCAAGACATTAATTGGACGAGAAAAGAGTATTTCTATTAAAATGTAATCAATAGAAGTGTATGAATGACAAAAAAATTTGTCGGCACGTTCAGAACCGAGAAGCTAAATCCCTTCCAGTTGGGCCTCCACCACTTCAATCATCCACCAAAGGCAAACTCATATTAGAGATAATGAGGTTCTCCATCAAATAGGGAAGAGCTTGGGGGTTGAACAATGTGTTCATACTTAAAAGGACAAAGGGATGCAAACTCAATATGAAGTGAATAATTTCTCCAGAGTAACTTTGCTCTCAAAGTTGAATTCTTCTCCTCTATTCCACATCTTGGATATGGACCATTTATAGCCTTCAAATGGAAGTGAAGGGAAGTGTGAATAAAGGCGTTGAGGTCGAACACTTGAAGAATCCATCGATTAGGAGACATTGATGTATTCCCAACTGTCGATGGAGAGAGAACCTGCCACTGATGACTGTAAGCCTCTGGGTACTCATAGGACTCTAGGTCTCATTTCCAGAATAGATGGGTTGGAGTCGATGGAAGGAGACCTGCTGAAAGGAGAGCATTAAGGCATCTCTCATCATTCATCACGAGGTACAAAGCATGATATTGATGATTTGTGGGAACTTGGACGAAGAACATGTTCACGAACCAACGACCCTGTGCGTCTTTCGCATGCACCAGATGTAAGCAGTGCTAAAAAAAGACCCTCTGAATAAAAACCAATAAGGAAAACTTATGACAAAGGAGAGGAAACCACCAATAAGGATAATGACATCTAAGACACTGCATGAATCCCACTGTGTGAATAAATTGGTTGCCGTCGAATAGAATGGAAACCCCCCAATTAGCGACCAATGAGGAAATGTCAACTGATGGGTTCAAGGTTACCTACCCATAGTGAAAGTAGGACTAGGGTGCATGATAGGACTACAACTTCATGTAACTCTGAGACACACTGAGGGTATGGCTGACATGCAAAGTCAAGAGTTCTGATAAATGGCCGACACACGCTGATAAACATCCTTTGAACAAGAGCATGAGACATATTGATAACTTTGGCAGCATAGACTCATTGATGAAACTTTGTGATGTAGGAGGCACCAATCAAAATCTCCATAGGGACTAGAAGAGTAACCAGTTGGGGGAGTAAACTCTTAGTAACGAGCTTAGCTTCCTAAGGTCATGCTAAACCCAAAATTTTGATGACAAGTGGACTCAAAAGTTTGTGCTCTGTTCAAAGGCGACACAAATGCTGCTAAAATAAGATAATATTCTTTTCCCACCTATCTTTTTTTGTTTTTTCATAGTCAAATGAATGTTATGATACAGAGGAGGAAACAAGTGTCGTTAGTAAGAAACTAGTTCCAACAATGGAACATACCTATGCTCAATGCAAGGAGGTGTGTGCAGGATATGGAAACTCGGGGAATGATTCCTCTTGGGGTATAGGGTGTCAAGCTGCAAAGGATATAAACAAGGCCCTACTTGGTTGATGATGCAAACTGCTAAGGTGATAGGCTTACAATGCGAAAGCGAGAACCAACAATAGGCTCAATACTACAAGAAAGAGAATGAGATGCAATTGCAACTTAACTCTAGAGAATGTCCTTTTTCGTAATCTTAGTCCCCTAGGCCCGAAAAAGTATAAAACAATACCCAGGAGAACTCTTCTAGCAAATAGTGACTAGAGTATTCCTTTTTCGAAATTAGTCTACTTGGTCTGAAAAAGGGTTAATCTTAGACCAAATAGACGTCCTTTTAGATCCAATTCAGGAGTGTGAAAGAGACAATTTCACTCGACAATCTTTTCGCTTTTTGAGGGTGTCGAAAAAGAGCTTAAACAAGATTCAGGGATGTTGTTCTAAGCAACATACAATGGGGGAGGCTAAGGCTCCTGTGCAAGACTTCTGTTGAAAGTCAGTAATGCACATATAGATGACACAATCTTGGGAAAACCCAAAGCTTTCCAAGTCAAGGAGGATAAAATACTTGCAGAGGTTACCTTATCTACAATATATCGAAGTATTCCCTTATCTGGAAGGGTGTAGAAGAAGGAAGTTGAGGCTCTACAATATCATTCCAATCAAAGGAAACCACCCTAGGACTTGGAGGGAGCGTACTCAAAGAGAGTGGAATGCTCCCTTGTGTAGAAGGTACATAACTGAAAATGATAAGGACATGGTCGAAAGACTCATCACCCCCCAAAAGAAGAGTGGGATTGACCAAAGAGTGCATCGACAATGTCACTCTCCATGAGAACAGTGAGATCGACCGAAGATTTCATTGAAAAAAACACTTCTTCAACCAAAGTAGGATTAGAATGTTGGGAAACAAAGACGACTTAGAACCCGAAGGGCCCCCAGGAAAGGACCACGCTTCTTATACCACAAAAGTAGCAGGGAAAAAACGAGTAAGGTGATCTCCTTTGCAAAGTATACAAAGGAACTTGGGCTTATGTATTATACGCCTAGGATTCTCAACCGTATGAATACCCCCAACATGACTTGTAGTGGCCGGTGACATGCTCCCAACATTACTTGAAGAGGCTAGTATCATATCTCCAACATGACTTGCAGAGGTTGGCAATGAATCCACAACATGACTAGTAGAGGTTGGTGATGAATCTCCAACATGACAAGCATAGGTTGGTGATGAATCCCCAACATGACTAGTAGAGGTTGGTGATGAATCCCCAACATGACTAGCAAAGGTTGGTGAATAATCCCCAACATGACTAGCAAAGGTTGGTGATGTATGTGCAGTGTGACTAGAAGTGACTAGAGTTGTTCCCCCAACATGACTTGCAGTGGTTGGTTGCTGGTCTTCAACATGACTTGCAGAGACATTTGACCTATCTCCAACATCACTAGGAGAGTTTGGTGATATAATGCCAGTATGACTTGTTGTGATTGGACTGGTGGCGACGGTTGGTTGCAGAATTTGAGACCAAGGTTCTGGGAAAGACTGGTTTTGAGAAATTGCAGTCCAAGAAGGGTTTTAGTATACACCATGGCCTTGTCCGACAGGATAGTATCCTCCTCCATACTGATTCATAAAGGGTTCTAAGGGCATCACCACCGAGGAAGCCACTTGTGAAGAGAAAGTGACATGATAAGGGTTACTCAGGTGAGGATATATGGTGCCCCCAGATGAAGGAACTTCCTGAAGGGGGTTGCCCATACTATAAAAATGAATCCCCTTGGATGAAACACCAGAGGAAAGATGGAGTTTTGCCATGGGAAAATCGTTCATAGGAACCGAAATAGTGGAAAAAGGATAGATGGACGAAGTGTAATAGGTAGAATGACCTCCCCATTTGAGCACTTGCTCCTGGAAAAGTGAAGCCAAGATTGGATCCATAGGAAGGAAGATTCCAACCTCCTACCATAAGAATTGGTTGAAGGAAATGACTCCCACCAAACAGAAAGGGAGAATAAGGAGGCATCATACCCCCAAACCCAAAACTAGGATTCACATAAGGAGACAAGACAAAGGATGGAAAATGCGAAGACATGTCTGGAATACCATGAGAAAAATGATTAGAGGCCCAAGGTATTGGTTGAGTATCATGATTCAACATACCACTCATAAATACAAAAGGATTCATCCCCATGGAATGATAAAAGACCATGGGTTGGGTAGCACTAACTAACGGAGTCATGGGGACTCCACTAACCATAGCAATGAAAACTCACGACACAATACAAAATCCTAAGGCCAACTAATAATCAAAGAGAACACCAAAATAAACAAAAAGGGTCAATATGCACACAAACAGGATAAAGTGGTTGAAAGGGACCTCCCTCCCTAAAGTAGGTATGCCTCACCCAAGAGGGGCTTGAGACTCCCTTCAAAAGATTGGAGGTATCTGAATCAATTATAGGGGCCCTTGTGGGCTTAACAACCAGTCGGTCAGATCCCCCCAGAGAGGTAATCCTCCATAAAGGTCGTGTGTTGCTCGACCCTTATCTGACCCAAGGTACCTGCAGAATAACCGCTGCAAGTAACCTATGTGGTACCTATGTCAAGCAACTAAGCCACCAAGAAATAACTGATGTGTAGGCGAACAATCGTAAGTCAGGTCTATCGTATGGGCAGGGTAGCAAAGCCCTAAATCTTGAAAGCACCGCCTCTCACATAGGTAAAGGTACTAGCAATACCTCCATATACGAATAGATCCCCAGAAATATCTCTGATGCTAAGAAGGTATTGGGGGGATATCCCCTCAACCAAATTCACACGACCTTGTGCTTAACTCCGGTGTAAGCGGAGCCTCCTAACGTGACCAATTATACAATGAATTTCACCACTCCCTTAGTCAGACACATATGTTGAATTTAATAGCCTTGGAGAAGTTTACTCACAAAATCCTATTCCAAGGCTCTAAATCCTAAGCTAGTTTATGCACCCTAAAAAATAAAATCATTTCTAATCAATTTTAAATTTATTAGCGTTACTTTTAGTGGCTTTATTTACTCAAAAAGGGTGCAGTCGTGAAACTGATGATGTTATGACTCAACAAGTAAAATAAATGAATATGAATAAAATGCAAATCCCTAACTTCAATTCCCAATAAATGATAGGCTTTTCAAAATGCAATTTCCAATTTAATTCTGCAATTTCAAATAAGATGCAATCTTTCCATACATGTACTAAGATCAATGATAAGAACCGAAAAGATCAAATGGCAACAATGCAAAATGTATATTTTTGTATTTTCAATATAAAATAATGAAAATGCAAGGACTAAACAACAACTTGATATAAAGACCCTAATGTATGTAAATGGAGACAAACCAAGTAGAATATCAAGAAGCAAACACCCAGCCCAAGATGCCAGGACAATCAATGAAAAGGATGATGAGAAAGAAACACTGCCCGAAAATTCAACCAAAGAAAGGTTTCCTATCACTCTGCAAGCACTTAATAGTCATAACAGAGACCTATGAAGACTCAACAACCATCAAAACTTACCCAACAAACATCAAACTTAGCAACCAATCAAAAGGGGATGAAGTATGTGGCTGCTCAGGAGAAAACCACATATATACGCTTCCTATAGAACGACAACTCGCGTATGTACGCATATGTGAGGCCAAAAACCGCGTATATGTGTTGAAACATTTCCAGGATAAGGATAAGGCCAAGAAACTCAGATTAAAAATGAACAGAGGTTTTCAAGCAATCAGACAACAAGAAACTCAATATAAACGAGAGAAATCAAAGGAGAAAAACACTCCAAAGCAATACACCTGCAACTTGCCCTAAAAAACCAAGATACGCAAGCATATGGTGATAATATATAAAGTTATCACATTAAATAACATAATCCATCAATATTCATAACAAATACGCCCATGGAATAACAATTCAAATATTTGCAAGACATTAATTGGACGAGAAAATAATATTTCTATTAAAATGTAATCAACAGAAGTGTATGAATGACAAAATTTCGTGTCGGCACGTTCGGAACCAAGAAACTAAGTCCCTTCCAACTGGGCCTCCACCACTTCAATCCTCCACCAAAGGCAAGCTCATATAAGAGAGATAATGGGGTTCTCCATCAAATATGGAAGAGCTTGGGGGTGTAACAATGTGTTCAAACTTTAAAGGACAAAGGGATGTAGACTCAATATGAAGTGAATAATTTCTCCAGAGTAACTTTGCTCTCAAAGTTGAATTCTTCTCCTCTTTTCCACATCTTGGATATGGCCCATTTATAGCCTTCAAATAGAACTGGAGGGCCGAGTCAGAACGTTTCCAGTATATGGAAGGTCAAGGATCATGGATCCCGTGACGTGACATGGAAACCCAACACCATTTTTAAATTTTGAGCACACAACCCGATGTACGCGAGCTGTAATGGTGCAACCTATGTATACACATATTGTATAGCTGTTAGGGCACGTATATGTGGAAAAATACATTTTTTAGCTCTGGGAACTGCAAAAAGGGACTTCAAGTCTACATAGGGAAATGGAAAAGGGCCCTCTGAGTAAGTTTGCATATGGTGGGATAAATCTTGCTATAACACCTATCAACAAGTTTAATCATGGAGATACATTTTCAAAAATAGATAGCATGTACAACACTGTTTAGGACTATAGATCATTAGAAAACAAAAGGCATTAGGCCTCTGGACACCTCCAACAGTGTCAAAATATATCAAAAAATATATCTCTGCGATGAAATATGTTGATATCAAATATTTAATGATTGAGAACCAATAGCGAGAAATGATGTAATAATACCCATAATGATCTCAAAACAAATGAATGAATTTCTCTAACAGCATGAGGAGGTTGTATTCCTCCCACCACTAGGGTTTACCCTAGGCATTGCATCCAACTTGCAGATCGTTGCTCCATCCTTAGTCATTGTGAACATAGATCATTGTTTTAGTCRTTAATATATTCAGATAGTTGCAATGGACTCGAGCRATCCTGCAATCGGTAAAGMRACAAAATCTACACCAATCAAGCCTTAGAGGTGTAGGGTTCGAGCCGTAGAATTATCCAATTTRAATACGTGGTGAAGCAACTCAATCCAAACAATATATATCCCAACTTATCTAACATTAATTGTTATGTTACATGGTGCATATTGTTTTCCATTGAAAATACTCTTCTGAAACATAAACCATATATAAAAGCTAATACTTTAATACATCATGCTCATTTTATACTTGTACACAATCTAGGACATGCTACTTGTTCATTCTCTTTTATATATATTTCATTGGCTAGCAATTTGTTCCTTTTAACCCAACAAAGTGGGCCTTCGACTTATTTAAAGGGAACTTTCCTAATTTTTTATCTTAACAAAACTGGTTTTCCATTTATCTAAAGGGAATTTCCTTAAAAAAGTCTATAATTTATATTTTATCATTGTAGAGATTTTATCTACCTATAAAGTGGGGCCTTTATTTTCTATCAACTAAATTATTTTCTCTTATGTTAATTGTGATTTGTTGAGATAATAACAGTGACTAGTTAATCTAGCTCCTACCAAGGTTCAATTGCTATCGACTAACATGGTTATGCTTGTGCTTGTACTTGTGGATGCATGGGAATGCACAAAAAAGTGGTCAAGGCCAACTACAACTCTATGGTGACTTTGGTAGAATAGATACATCCTACTTTTGGTTTCTAAATCAAAAGCATCTAAATTGAATGGTGTTAATGGTACCCCATATTATTGATTCCAAACACATTAACCTTATCATAATAAAATAAATCTCATTAAAAAAAAACATTCCCCTTACTTCTTGAAACATATATTAATTCTACAACTCCAATACACATAAAAAAAAAGTTGATCAAACCAAGAAAAAGAGAACCAAGTAGGATAGTCCTCATCTCCTCATGAAATTATCAGTAAAAAAAATATCAGGTTAATCTTGGTCTAAGAAGCATCATGCTCAACCATCATTAACATTAAAAACCCAAATCTTAACCTCAAAAACTTCAAAAGTAGGGCTTCCAACATTAGTCACATAATGATAGCAATGAATGTGACCTCCAATATGGGGGGTTATACAAAGTTTGAAAGGAAAATGTGAATAAAACAAAAGTTATCAATATCATTTTCAACATCCCATGAATAATGCTTTTGCATTCATACTTTTAAGGTTGGTTGAGATTAAAGTTGGGTACAAAGAGTGAAATAAATTTGGCTTGCAATATTGGAAGGAAC
>JZKD02S1410193.1:168946-181113 GCA_000966675.3 Picea glauca
CATTAGTGTTTTTAGAGAGGAGAATGTCTAGGAATTGAAGCTTTTTGCCATTCTCTATTTCCATGGTAAACTTAATAAAGTTAGATTGGCTATTCATGTGCCTTAAGAAAATGTCCAAGTTTTCTCTTCCATGGGTCCAGATGAAATATGTATCATCCGCATATCTCAGCCAGTGATTTGGTTTATGAGGTGCAGTGTTGATAGTTTTTTCACCAAAATCCTCCATGTAAAGGTTTGCAATGATTGGCGAAAGAGGGGAACCCATATCAACGCCATGAGTTTGCTCATATATTTCACCACATAAACTGAATTATGTGGACTTTAGGCAAACTTCAACTAGGTCTGCAGTTTCATCATTACTAATCCTCCTATTCACATTAATAGCATCATCTACAAGAATTTTGGTGTATAAAGATACTACATCAAAACTTACCATGAGATATGTATTGCTAACCTTTACAGATTTGATCCCTTCGACAAAATGAGAGGAATCCTTGATGAAAGAACGAGTATGCCCAACCAGAGGTTTTAGTCTTTTTGCCAATAGCTTTGCAAGGTTGTAAGAAGGAGAGCCTATTGTGTTAATGATAGGTCTAAGAGGATAGCCTTCTTTGTGAATTTTCGATAGACCATTGATGTGTGGGATGGTAGCAACCTTTGGAGTTATTTTCTTTTTTACATCTGCATCCAGAGAGGAGTTCGCAATTTCTTTTGTGGTATCTCTTAAGATTTTGTTGCTTGGATCTTTCTTGAGCCTCCTATAACTTCCACTCAACATAAGGTACTCCATCATTTTTCTATGATACTCATCTGAATCCATGATAAGAGTGGCATTCCCCTTATCCACTTTCATGATCATTATAATTTTATTTGCACAGAGGTTTCTCAATGCCATGGATTCCTCTTTGTTGATGTTGGACTTTGGAGATCTAGATTTCTTCATGATTATAACGCATTCTTGTATGAGTTCTTCAACTTCACATAGGTCTTAGGATCAAATCTCTTGGGGTTACTCACAAATATTTCAACTGGTAGTTACTACCATTCTTTATCTAAAAAATCAGGGAAGAGGGGGGGAATTCGCGGGGGCTTGGCAAGGTAACAACATCGTCACTTGGAATGACTACTAGAAGGATGGAAACCTCTAAAACATAATATTATTTCAACATACTTAAATATATATTTATAAATAAAATGTACAAAATCATTCCCTTGTATGTGTACACATGTTCTTCATGTACAAGGCTTACAAAATAGAAGAAGGTAGGTGAGTAGAATAAGACAATTATGTTAATATAATAGGAGAGTAAAGAGACTAAATATAAGGGACATTACACGGGGTTTGGGTCTCCTGGTCATATTTGATGAATAGGTTTAAGCTCCATAATGCAAGTTGAATGGTGTTGGATAAATTCAAGAAGATGATACACAACTCTATCTCATTGATGTTGAGTTGTAGCATCCCTATCTAACAATCCCAACCATAGGATGGGTAGCCATGACACATGATTCCAAATTCTATCCCTCAAATACTAAATCCCCATATCAATAGCTAATTAAGCCTCCTGAGAAGGACTATAATTTTAATAAAATGCACATGTATGTGTGAAAAATAAAATGCAATAGAAATAGCAAGCACAATCACACACAACATGCAAGATACTTACAAATTTTGCATATTCATAAACAACGATAAGGTACTTATCTTTTAACTAAAGAAGTCAAAGAAATCAGTTGCATAAGAGTGATTTTCCACTCAACCAAAGGTATCTACTATAGATACCACCCCCAAGCTAGGCTACAAGGCTATCAGGGCGAAGGAAACAAGATACATACTTCTCTCACTCTCTCTCAACCCAACCCATTTGCTCTCATGCTCAATTAATTTGCTCACAATAGAGCATTAAAACTAGGGTATTGCATGGGCATTAGATTATTGGGCAATTGGTGTAAAGATTGAAAGTGAAATGCTTCAAAGACCTTTCACAAGTATAAGCCTAGTAGCAATTATTAATGGATTATAAGAAAGATTGCATTAGATACGTATATAAGCAAGCTTTCACGTTTAAAATTTAAATTAACCACTTAGTTCTTTCAGTTAAGGATTGTTTAAAAATCCTTAATTGAACCCAAAAAATCATTGTTTACCTAATCTTTTATTTTAAGTAGCCTAACCAATAGTTGATGCCTCATCTACCTCGATATCTATCACCACAAATGCCCTTTCAATAATACCTCTTCAACATCATTTCTAGTTTTTCCTATATGTTCTATCAATATGGAGTTATATGTTCTATCAATATGGAGTTGGATTTCAAACTTGTGTAGTCACCTCTCTCCGAGCCCTATTCCATGGAAGCATTCACTTATGGGTGATAATTGATTCCATGCTCAATTTTGGTTTGAATAACAACATGACGACATATAAATTGTTTATTTATTTTCATGAATAGATAGAGCACAACTATAAATTGTTTATCTATTTTCATGAGTAGATAGAGCACAACTATATTTTAACTTGTCTCAACTCTAAAAGTCTACTTGGAAAACCATTGGCTCACTCGTTAGTACACCTTTTTCCCACTACAAAGTGAAGAACCCCTCCAAAGAGAACGTGGTATAAGATATTTGTGAGGGAGTGCAATCTAGCATCACGCAATGTGCCTTTCATATCATGAAGCAATTTCGAAATAATTTGAGGGCTGCGCATATTTGTTTCTATTACTCATGGTCTCTTTCATATAATGCAACACGATTTCAAGTTTTAATGGTTCAAATCACTTAATTTCTTTAAAGCTATTTTGAAGTATGTGATTTATAAATATTAAATTATTTTTTATTTTATGAATCTTTTATAAAAATTAACTTTAAAGTATGTAATTTATAAATAGTATTATTTATTTTTTTAATTTTATTTGTATTTTATAAATTTTAAAATTGGATTGATGTTATATAGAATGGGTAAAATAAATAAAAAATAAGTTTGATTCCATTTTTTAAGAAAAAATTGAACTTAAATCATAAACATGTGCATTGATTTAATTAGATGAAATTATTTAAAATCTTTTCTAAAGCATTGCAAGCTCTATGCTAAATAGCAATTCATTGCAGCAAAGAAATTTCAGTATATAGCACAATATGCAGGACGATGCCATGAATATGGGAGGTTTGCAAATGAAAATTCATCCATCATTGGAATGAAAGAAAGATATAAGGTTGACGAAGTACTTGACATCAAGCTCTTTATCCTACAATACTTGAAATAGTGAAACAGTTGGAATGGTTTTTACAATATAGTTGACAACAATGGCAATTATCAAGGTAGTGATAAAGGCGACACAACATGGCGGTGTGAACTGATAAAATAATTAATATTTAATGAAATCTGTATTAATAGATTCTGACATATCTATTAATAACTTTTGGGAATCACTAGAACCCTGACACATTTATTAATAGCTTTTAAGACTCCCCATAACCCTATCATCAACACAACAATAAGACTTCAAAGTATACAACCTGAAACAAATAAATTTAATTTTATTATTAATTGAAAAAATACAAAACATTAAGAAAATTAAGATAAAATGAAAATGTTTAAAAGTCAAACATAACTAATGTTGATTCAACGATGAACTCACTGTTATATTACCCTAGCTTTCGTCGGGGATCAATAACATAAGTTTATAATAAGTATCAAAAGTAGACATATTTATGTAAGTTTTCCATCTAAATGTGATGACTTATTTGCAACCTCTTCAAAAGTTATTGTTTGCCAATGTTGTGTTAATGTTGTAGTGGATGTTGGGGCCAAAGTCAATTTAAAAATTGAAATTAGTCTTGAAATGATTTGTGGGTTCTGATAGTGGCTATATTTGGTTTCTCAATGATAAATAAGGGATTGTTTTGATAGATAAGGGATTGTCTTAATCCACGTTTCAAGAAGAGCATGTACTTTTTTAGCTTAAACATGTTTTAATTAAAGTCAATTTTAATACAAAAGAAGTGTGATCAACTAAAATCGTCTTGTGTTGGAAATAAGTCGATATACCTTTAAGTTCCTAAATCATTTTCTCTACTTTTTTTTATCATTTCCAATTGTTGATTACATTACTTTTATGAAGGATCGTCCAATTTGTTGAGTAAAGTCATGATATTTTAATACTTACAATACTTTTATGAAGGATTGTCAAATTCTTAAGTAAAGTTGTGATTTTATATATTGTTGAATATCATGAATTTCTTTATTTCTCCTCTAAATTTAACATCACTTTTTGTTGGGTTTTTACTTTGCCTATTTCCACTCTTGTGCCATGCCATTTCTCATCTATGTTACTTATAAACATTTCCCTTGGCTTGATGACATCTTTATCTAAAATTATTATGGAAAAGAACGTATAGGTGTTGTTTCATGTTAAACTTCTTGCTTCAATCATCCCCTTAGTAAAATATATTATCGTAGGGTTTTCAAATAACAATGTTATTGAAATTACTAAAATTGAAGTTGAAAATGGGGCTAGCCATGAAGGTAGACTAGTTGAAGAGGAACTCCTTCTAATGATTTCAATACATTTTTGGGTTGTGATTTTGTTAGTGAAGTGATTGATTAGTCTTCTAATTGTTGTTGCTTTTGTTTTCCATTTATCAGATCAACCCAACATTTTTTTTAGAGATTATATTACTAATTTTTCACCCAACGAAAAAAAAGGATGCCTCTTTGTAACTACTACTTCATGTGGACTTTGTGGTGTTCATGTTGGTATTCTAATGACTTGTTTGATCCTTTTCTTTTTCTTTGTGCAAATATCATCATTATGCCTTCTATTGTTGTGGTTGGTCCATAGAGTCACTTTATCAAATTTTGATTTAGACAAGTGTCCTACTAATCTAGTTGGATTTGAATTATTTGTTTACATTGTTGTTGAGGAAGATTATAAATTGAATGACTATTTTTTATTAGAGTTGATTTTGGCTCTTTTTCGAGACTACAAAATCTCTACCATGTTGTATATTATTAAATTAGGGAGGGTGTAGGGTATTCTTTGTTGGGTTTGGAGCGTTTATCAACTTTGAAGGATTTTCAACTAGAAACTATTTGGTCAATTTATTTGACTTAAGATTTTCTTCTTCCCCTTCCACTTTTGCTCCTTTTCCTTTATCTAAACCTCTTCTTCGATATTTTTTTCTCTCCTCCTTTATTTCTTTTTCCAGTTTTCCTCTTTTTCCCTTCTCCTTTTTTATCCCACCATTTTTTTTATTTCCCTCTCCCTCTTCCTCTTTTTCCTTGTTTCTTATCCATGATTTTCCTCAACAAACACATATAAACAAGGCTGCGTGGAAGCGTAGTCCCTGTCGGGTTGAATTGGCATAGGAAAAAGTAGCGCAGGTAGATGGAAACTGCAGCGGAGATGTGGCAAGCAGCATGAAGCACAGGTGGTATCCATGCAGTAAATGACATGTGGCCTCTAGAGCCCCGTTTATTTTTTGAAAGTATATAACAAAATACAATTTGTGCATAGTGGAAGATAAAAATTTATGACGACATAAATATGAAAGGAGATAAAAAATAAAAAAAAACAGTTTAGTTTGAAATATATTAAAAAAGTTACATGTACCTGGAAATTTAAATGCATTTGTCATATAGACTGGTGAAAGATAAAAATGTATGAGGACATAAATATAAAAGGAGATAAAAAATAGTTTTATTTGAAATATATAAAAAAAATAAAAGTCTGTTACATTTAAAAAACAGTTTTATTTGAAATATATCAAAAAATAAAAGTTTGTTACATATTCCTGGAAATTTCAATGCATTTGTCATATAGACTGGGATTGGGGCTCCTGCAAACCATAAGAGAAATATGTACAAGAAACAAGATTGTAGAAATAAGAAGTCGGCGACGGTAGAGTGCAATACCTGGAAAAAAAAAATTAAAGGTATCAATCTTTGGCTAGACATTTCCATTTAAAAAAGTGGAATAACTGGGTTGATAAACAAAGCAGGATGCGATCAGTAGACTTATAGTGATGGTACATATGACCCCTTTTGTTATTTTCTTGTTGATGCCTTTTCATTGATGTCATCGACAGCTGCTGGAATCGTGGCAACTGCCTGTTGCATTTTGTCGACGACCTGCTTCAATTCCCTTTCGATCCATTCTTCAATGTAGCTTCTCATTGGGGCGACATTGATCTCATTCCATATTTTTATGTTGAAAAGTTCCTTTTCTAATTCCCGGAAGTCGATAGAAAGATTACGTAGAGCCTGATCAATTTCCTCATTCTGTACTGAATAGTCAACTAGCCATTCATTGACGTCATCTTGACCATATTCAAGGATGCTATAAAAAATTTCCAAAGACAATGCCTTAAACATATCACCTTGTTTATTGAAGTCTTGCCTAGTTAAGGGCAAGGAGTTGACGATTAAGTTGGGGCCTTGGAAGTCGTTGGTCTTTCCGGATAAGTTTATTCTGGACAGATTTGTGAATAAGTTTTCTTTCTTTGATATGGCTTGTTCACATGACTGAACAATGAGATGCATGTTCTTCACTTTTTCTTTCTGACATGCATTTAATTGACCGATCCGATTTTGGATGGAAGATCGTGTTGTCTTCTTCTTGTTTCTGTCATGTTGTTGACAATGGTGCCAAAAGGAAGGACCGTGTTTAAATAGAAATGTTCTTCATCTTTTAACTTCACCTGCAAATGTTTGAGCAAATTATGTGCCCTGGTTCCAAGGGAAGTCGTGGTTTGTGATGTTTCCCACGCCTCAGTAACCAGTTCCATTCTTTTCTTGATATTATTCTCCACATATCCTCTACACGATGTGAGGAGGCTGGAGGATCCTTTTAACTTGGTTGCAGGGGTGGCACGCATGGCTATTGCCAAAGGATTGACAAGAAATGGCATAAGAATCAAATCCTCTTCCAATTCCTTGACCCAGTCCTTCAGTCTGGCATTCTCGACCTCGATGCCTCCAATGGAATCATGAAGTGAACCTCCAGTCGCTATGTGAAGTTGAAGGACTTGGGATGACCGCATGTTCGCAAGATTAACCTCTGAATGAGATTTTCCTTTCTTATTTTTTACATTTATTTTTTCAATAATCAATTTTTTGGACTGGCTGTCAAAAACAGCGCTCTGGAACACGAAGGATTCATCTTCGTCAAAAATTTTGGTATCAGATATGTCCATTGGAAGACTATGTTGGATCATGTCTCCGGGTTGATCAAGGTAGCGGAGTACGCTATCCAAATCAGGCTCAAGTTCCATGTTCTCACTCTGAATTTTGGGTTCTTTTGCATGTCCCACAATTTATTTTTATCTTCTTGTCTACTGGAAGCTTGTGAGAACTATCAATTTTAGAGTGAGGAGGGTCGTTATCTCCTCTTTCGTTTGAAGAACTCTAATTTGCTTTGCTGTTGTGGTGGGCCATTGGAGCGATGCTCCGAGATGTCGTACTTTTGGGAGTGTTATTCTCCCATTGAACACTCTTCTCACCGGGGCCTTTTCCCTGTTTCCTGTACAATTTAGTGCTACTTTGCATTGTGTCTAGGTCATCGGCATCATAAGCAGGAGCTTTGTTGCCAATGTCTCTATTTTCGGTCAAGTGTTTTTTGAAAAAACAATTGTCGAAGCCAAGTGTTTGTAAATGTTGTAGAAAATTTTTATTGGGGTCGAACCCTCTTAGGATTTCAACATATCTCAGGTTCAAGTTGCTAGAATGGGCTGTGAATTTGTCAATTTTGTTGACATTCTTCAACACGAAGTCCCTGACTTTCCAAGGCAGAGGAATGAATTGTTTTTTTCTCTTCTCTTGGAATAGATGCAACCAGTAGTTGTATTGTCGTGCTACTTCTGTAACAAACATTATGTCCATAATGTGACATGGAAGGAGAGCAGGTTTTTCCCTGGAGCTAAAAATCCTTATCGCAATGTGATGATCCAAATGTTCAAGTGTTCCCTTCCTCTCCAAAAAATCGGTTGCTTGTTCAGATGTGCGGGGAGCATCTTCTCCTAACAACAAAACTTTGAAAACAGACACGAAGCCATTAAAAACCTCATGAAAACAGTGGGAGGCCTTGTGTTTCCACAAGGTCTGGTACCAGAATTTTACTGGGTCAAATTCCCAGTTGACATTCTTGGACAGAGACAGTTCTGGAAACTCACAGCAATGTGTTATCGCAAAAACTAAGTAGGATGACATATAAAAAAAAATCCCTTTTGAAGCTTGACAATTGGGAACATATTTCATGGGAAATTAGCTTGCCCCAATAAAAAATGGCTTGTTCCTTGACTGTGAAATACAAAATATACAGAGCCATCTGGGAAATAGTTGTTGTGGACTCCTATCCTGTTATTCTTGTAAACAACCAGGCAATTTCGTAGAATGGATTTCTAAATGAACTAACCTGCAATCTTGTGATATCTTCAGGAACTACCATCGGGTATTCCAATAAATAGGGCAAGAGGTCCAACCCGTTATTATGCTTTGCTAGGAATTGTTTGGAATCTTCTCCTTTGGACGTCAATGTTGGCTATGGCAATCTTAACATCTGGCGGAAGACCTGAGGTGACAAACAAACAGAAGAGCGGTCCCGCAGTGGAATAATTATTTTATCTAAAATAAATTTATCGGCGCACCAAGAGACCAGCTCCTTACAGTCAAAAACTTCAGGGACACATCCTACACGAGCAATCCCAGAGGTCCAAATTACTTCGTTCTGGGCGACAAGGGTTGAGTAATAAGAATATGCCATGGACCACTAGAAGTTTTGGTCCTCGCGCCCGAATATGTTCATTGTATCTCCACAAAACTGTTGTCAAGTTGATGCCATAGGTTTATGAGAATGTTGGTTTGCTCCAGACGATGGTTGAAATGAACAGTTGGAGCCGATCATATAACTCTCTGCAAAATCTTGGTTAAATGCTTATGAATGGGAAAGCTCCTCGAGACTTTCGTTGATTAATAACAATCTGTATGGGTGTTCCATGATGAATTGTTAGCATTAAAGATTACTTATTGCATATTTAGAAGTGCGAAGGTGGCGGATACGGCGAAGAGCAATTAAGGATTGGAGGTTTCGTGAACGTGCCAAGTCGACGACGTGCGAACGACATTTCATGATTTTGAAATCAACACTCGAAAGGGATAATATAACCCTCCACAAATCTTGGTTTAATGCATATTAATAGGAGATATCATTGAGACGACAATCTATACGTTTCCTGCACGATGAGTTGTTAGAATTAAATGTCACTAATTGCATATTTAGAAACAAGATCTATATAGATATATATATAAACATTTTTTTATTATAGACAAGTGAGAAGGTCACGGAGACGGGGGAGAGAAAGGAACGAATGGAAAGGTCTGAAAAGCAGTCAGAAGAGATTCAAAATAGGGTTATGAGGGATACTCAGGACAGGCGAGTGTCCCACAATCAAATTTTATGTATCGGAATTTTTTACTGCAAAACGTGTAAAACGAAAGAGAGCATGATGGGGCAGTTCAGCAGTCGGTTTGTATATTTGTGAAATTCCTGGAAAGTGGCTAAGTATGGAATAGGGAAACAGTCGGTCAGACTCGTTTTGGGAATTGAGGATTGAAGATTTCATGAACGGACCAACCCGATGATGCGCAAATGACATTCCATGATGTTTGAAATTAACACTCGGAAGGGATAATATAACCATTCAGAAATTTTGGTTTTATGCGTATTAATGGGAGATTTCCTCAAATCTTGGTTTAGCATTAATGCTTTCTAATTGCATACTTAGAAATAAGATCTTATATATAATTGATAATTGCTAATTGCAAAAGGCCGCGGGCACAGGAAACAACGATTAGGAATTGGATATTTATTGAACCCTTAAACCCGACGATCCGCGGAAGAAATTTGAAGAAATGGCGAAGTATGGAAAGCGGACGGACAGGGCTCAAAATGGGGTGACAATAATTCCACAAGAGACGTGAGGACTCGATGGTCAAATTGTATGTCTCGGAATTTTTCAGTGCAAAATGTACTATATACATATATATAAACATTTTTTTATTATAGACAAGTGCGAAGGTCATGGAGATGAGGGATAACAAGGAATGAATGGCAAGGTCTGAAAAGCGGTCAGACGGGATTCAAAATAGGGTTACGAGGGATACTCAAGAGAGGCGAGTGTCCCATGGTCAAATTTTGTGTATCAAATTTTTTTACTGCAAAATGTGTAAAACGGAAGAGAGCATGATGGGGCAATTCAGCGGTCGGTTTGTATATTTGCGGAATTCCGGGAAAGTGGCTAAGTATGGAATAGGGAAACGGTCGGTCGGACTCATTTTCGAAATCGAGGATTGAAGATTTCGTGAATGGACAAACCCGACGACGCGCAAATGACATTCCATGATGTTTGAAATTAACAGTCGGAAGGGATAATACAACCATCTGAAAATTTTGGTTTTATGCATATTAATGGGAGATTTCCTCAAATCTTGGTTTAGCATTAACGCTTGCTAATTGCATACCTAGAAATAAGATCTTATATATAATTGCTAATTGCTAATTGAAAAAGGGCATGGGCACAGGAAACAACGATTAGAAATTGGATATTTCTTGAACCTTCCAACCCGACGATCCGCGAAAGAAATTTGAAGAAATGGCGAAGTATGGAGACGTGAGGACCCAACGGTTAAATTGTATGTCTCAGAACTTTTCAGTGCAATATGTGAACCACAGAAGAGGGCATGATAGCTAGACTGTAATACAGAAGATGGTATGATCTGAGTCCGGATGTAAATTTGTATATCACGGAAGTCACGGTACTATTCGCAGGTCATGGAACAATAGAAGTCCAATATAGAGCCCGCCTACTGGGAATCTGCGATCGGAGAAGTGGCTGGGTATGGAATGGGGAAGCGGTCGGTCAGTGTCGCGATATAATAGCACGAGTGCAAACGTGAACCCGCAAGTCCGCCTATGCGCGCAGCTAGACATTTTCAAAAAAATGAATAAGTGATGAGAAAGATAAAGTTAAGGGAAAAGAGAAACGAATATTTGGCTAAGTACAGAAGACGGAAAAGAAAGGCTAATATATTCACATCTATAATAGATATCCCATTTTCTAGCAAGATATTTTTTGCATGTTTCTGGAGAAGTTATATACTTATTGCATATACTTGGAAAGAAGTGTGAAGGTGGTGAGCACAGAAAACAACGACTAGGAATACGAAATTGTCTACGATCCACGAAAGAAATTGCAAGAAATGGCCATGGAAAGTGGTCAAACGAGTTTCAAAATAGGCTGACAAGGGTTCCCGAGGAAACATGAGGCCCCAACGGTCAAATTGCATTGATCAGAACTTTTGAGTGCATATTGAGTAACACGGAACATGGGTTGATGTAGGAATCTGGAAGATGAGCTCCAAGATAGGTTGGCAACGGTTCCCGAGGAGACATGACGGCCCGACGGTCAAATTGTATTAATCGAAACTTTTGAGTGCATACTGTGTAACACGAAAGAGGGGTCGATGTAGGAGTCGTGAACTCGCAAGTCCGCCAACCCGCGTAGTTAGATATTTTTGGAAAACGACTAAGTGACGAGAAAGATAAAGTACAGGGAAAAGAGAAACGAGAATTTGGTTAAGTATAGAAAACAAAAAAGAAGGGCTAATATATTCACATCTGTAATAGATATTCCATTTCCTAGCAAGATCTTTGTGCATGTTTCTGGAGAAGTTATATACTTATTGCATATACTTGGAAAGAAGTGCAAAGGTGGCGAGCACAAAAAACAACGACTAGGAATTGGAAATTGTTTGAACCCGCCAACCCAACAATTCATGAAAGAGATTGCAAGAAATGGTTGTGGAAAGCAGGCAAACGAGCATCAAAATAGGCTAACAAGCGTCCTGGAGGAGACATGAGGGCCCAACGGTCAAATTGTATTGATTGGAAATTTTAGTGCATACTGTGTAACACAGAAGAGGGTTGATGTAGGAGTCCAGAAGTCAATTTCTATATCTTGGAAGCGGGGGGGGGGACTGTTTGCAGGTCAAGGAACACTGGAAGTGCATTCTGCATGTCTGGGAATCTGCAAGTGAAAAAAGTCAGGTAAGTATGGAATTGGAGGCGCGAAAGAGATTCCAAGAAATGGAAAAATATGGAAAGCGAATG
>JZKD02S1410194.1:0-11211 GCA_000966675.3 Picea glauca
GATGTCAACATGATTGAAGCTTAATGTGATAACATGGTGTGCCATTGTTGCAACATATGCACAATATGAGCATCCCAATGAATCCTTGAAATTTTATTGTCAAATGCAATTAGCAAGAGTGAAGCTGGACTATGTGAGGATTGCAAGTGTTCTCCAAGCATGTGCTCCGTTAGAATCTCTAAAACATGGCAAGGAAATTCATGATCACACAAGAAACAATATTTATTTAAGAAAACTTCATTGGAAAGCCCAAAAACAATAAGGAGTGCAGTTAAAAAACAATAATGCAATAAGTAGCAGGCCTATAAAAAGGTAAATTCAAAACAAGTAGGTCTATAAAAAAGTAAAGTCAAAACAAGTATTATAATATATGGCATGTTTTTATAGGTAACCGACAAACGATGAAGGCCTATAAAAAAATACCGTCCCTTAAAAAAAAATGCCTTCAGCATAAATATACAACGGATTAATGTATTTTTCATATTTACATTATTCTTTGAAGTAATGTTATGCATATATAACCAAAAACTTTAGAGATAAACTTTGATATTGCCGTGACTATGGGTGTATTATGATAGTGGCGATAGTGTCCTCTACCCATAAAGTTTTGAATATTCAATTGATTTTCTATTATAAAATAATGCAACTATTTCAATTTCCAATTGATCTTGGATGATCATTTAATGTAACTACAACGAGACTAAAGATCATTATTGAGATAATCCAACATGCTACAACGAGACTAAAGATCATTTAATTTTTGTGAGAATCGATGATGGTGGGACACTATTGTTTTAATCCAAATTACATCAGCACCCAACTGAAATTTGGTCCAAATGTGTTCCAAATTACTTCGTTTCGTGGCATCCAAATGTGTTCCATTCGTAGATTTATGAATCTTTCAAGCATTTGAAAGATCCTTAAATAGATGTTAATTAATAGATGTATTTCTATGAGCTTATAATAAAGTTGTTGACTCCAGTTTTTCCTTAATAAGGATGGATGAGTTACTTTCAATTTCTAGAGTTGACAGTCCATTCTCTATGTTATTTGGAATTCTTTTTGAATAAGTTAAAAATTCTCCATTATTTGTGAGTTGCATGTTATGTGTAAAGATAATTAAAGGTTTATTTGTAAAGAGTCACTCTTGGGAAAAGGAGTACTACTAGTGGTTCCTTGAAAGAAGCAATGTACCATTCTTGATCATACATACCATTTTTCTTTCCTTGATCTTTCCATTTTCCCACTTTTGGGTAATGGTGGTTACATGTACACCAAAATGGCATGTACCTCATTCTCTTATGACAAGAAGGGGCTAAAGGCCCAAAGGTACATTGCATTTGGCCAATAATAAAGAAAAAAATTCAAGACATGGATAATGAGTGCATTCAAAAGCCATAGTCCATACTTGAGCTCTACCTCCCCATTAATGGAAATCGTCCCTAGTCCTAATGCGAATAGACACATTATCAATTAAAGAGGACTTGAATAAATCTCAAATGAAAAGCAAAGGAAGTGATAATAAATGCTTGAAACCTTTTTAAGGGGACTTGCAAATCAAATAAATAAAGGAAAAGGAAAATAAGGGGTTTGGAATGAAAGAATCGTCGAGGAAAGGGTAACTCAAGCGCCAAACACACCCTCTACAAAGGCACTCATGGAGGTGAGTCCATACATTGTCTTGCATGTTAATGGCCCCATGCCAAAAATTAAACCCTATAACCGCCTCACATTCATTGCATATCTCTGATGGGTCCTTCCAAGAAATATCTCTCTACTTTGGTATTGTGACACCTAATAGGGTCTTTTGTTGGTCCTCCCATACCTAAACTTTCCAAATTGCATAAAGTCTTGAGCTAATGTAAATTTTGAAGGGGATACCCAATCAAAGTTGTTCATTTGGATTTTGTACTAATATATGGCTTACTTTGTATGATTATAAGGACTATTTCCCCTTGTGATTGTTGGTTTTACTTGATTCCATGGTTTTGAATAACTTGGGTGCACCCAACATGGTCTTTGGAGGACGTCCCTATGATTTCACCCAGGATGTTGTGCACCTTATGCAGGACATAACATGTGTGATGCAGAGAATTGGGCCACTTTATAACTTGGAACCCTCTGATACAGGGTCTCACACCTCTTGAACCTTGGATGATGGACACATGAGCTTTTACTTTGTAGATACAGTCATGTCAATACATGGATGGGTAAGAATCCCACACCTTGGGGTGTTGTACCCAGAGGTTATTGGACATTGGATAGAAGACATTGCACTAACACATGACTGGATACCATGTAGAGACAAGATGCACCTTCACTCCACCTTGGACGTTGAGCATATGGATGATGATGTCATGGATTAAGGATTGCTTATCATTGGGGCACTAATTTGATGAGTTGGGTCTTTGATGAAGAGACATGATCTTTGATGAGGATAGGTCACTTTCCACCATACTTGGCACCTTGATGATGAGACATGGCCTTTGGAGGCCTCTTACATCTTCCTAGAGCATGACGTCACCCACATATATGGATTTGGAGGGATTATTTTGATGGTTTAACATGATTATATATTGTTAGAGGCTACTTGAGGGGTCTACCCCACTTGTATCATGGATTTATTGTTGTTTTCGACATTTATGTGGACATATGTGCTTAGTTAACTCTAAAGTGCTCCATTGTATCAAATCACAACTCATCACTTGTGAGATCATCACTACTTGTCTTCTCTTCTCTATTTAATTCACTTGGAGTACTTGTGTGCACTTTGGAAGGAGGATATTTGTTTGATGCTTTTCTCTTCTTTATGGATCAATGTTGATCTAGGGTTTCCTCATGCATAGTGCTTGATCTAGTAAGTCTTCTTCTTCAATTTTTGATGTTTTTTCATGGTGTGTTATGGTGGATGTTCTATTAGATGGTTAATTGTTGCATGTTACCGTGTATTCTAGGTTCAATTTTGTTAGAAACCCTAGGAGGGATTAAGATTGTTTATCCCCTTACCTACCTTCATTTATCTTAATTTGTTGAATCATTTAAGACTTAGTCTACGGGTTAAGATTGGTTATCCCCCTAGGGTTTGTCTTTGCTAGTTCAAGACCTATGGATTAAGATTATTTATCCCCTTACGGTTTGACCTAGTTCAATTGAGATATTGTTTCTAGACACTAGAGAAAAAAAGACACCTGGGGTTTATGATGGTATAAACCTTAGGGCTTGTTTTCAAAAAGTTTGGGCTGGGTTTTATGATGGAATAGCTCCAAGTTTTGATCTTCAAACCCTCATTTTTCCTTTAACGAGCTTCTTTGTGTTTACCTTGACTCCATTTTCCCAAAGAAAGGAAAACGACACTAGTCCTATTGCTTACGAGTGTTTACAAACTCTAAAAACCTACTCTCTCTCAAAAGAAACTTATTGGGTGGATACTCAACCTTCTCCTTTTGCTCAATATAACCCAACGACTTGCAAATCAACCTAATAATTTTTTGTTTTTATAAAAATATAGTTACAACCATTAGGGATTTTTTAAATTGTCGATGACTCACTTAATGATGTGCTTTAAGAAGGATGAAATCCACAAAGGATCCATCTATTGACAGCTTTTTTGTCCTGAAGATGGATCCTGTTGTGGATCCGAAACGTCGACGACAAGCTGTCAATAGCACTGTGGTTTTTCCGACAAATTCTAAACAAGACCTCTTTTGTTGATGCATTTCATCTAGAATTTCCTGTGTTTTAAAATTGTTGTACTGAGTTTTATCCATTTGACACTACATTTTAAAACTTACCTCTTAAACCTATTGATGGGTACTGAGCTTACACTTTAGCAGTCAAAGTGTAACTTTCAGTGCTAAAATTCTTGGTGTCGTTTACGGGGAACGGATTGAAAATGTTTCCCTTGGATTGAACGATAAAGAAATATTGATTATGAGGGTGCATAGCAATTAGTACATTGAATACTATAGTTTTCACCTGGAGACTCCACTATTTCAGTTGTGTCTCCTAAAGGAAGACACGCAAGGTCTACCTTACATCTACCTCTAGCTACACTTGAAGCTGACCCAGAGAAGATCATCAAGAAAGGAAAATCTTCTCAAGAAGGATTTTCTGCTACTATTTCAGGTACTACTGGTTATTTTCATGATTCCACTTTTAAAACACCAGTAGTTGTATCTAGTGCTCCTCTTTTTCCCTCTGTTGAAATTTCTAGAAATTTAAATCTTGCATGTTTCCCTCTGGAATATTCTTCTTTTTCTCCCAAATGGAAAGAAGAAAGTTTTGAAAGTTTTGAATTTCTTGCCTCACCTGATGTTGTAAGTTGGTTTAGACTTGAGATCTTAGAGGATTTTCCCACCCTATGTTCTCCTTCTCCTCCTTCTCTTAAAATTGTTGTGACCAAAGAAGAAGAAACCTCAGTTCCCTTGGAATTTCCACCATCCTCTTCCAAGACTCAGCATCTCCTTGTTAAAATTGAAACTTCTCCATATTATATTCCTCCTTCTCCCAAGCTACACATCATCAAGACTGTAGTTGTACTAATAAAGACCCAATCTCCTCCTTATTATCCTATAATTTATAATCCTCCTCTTCATAATCCAATGGTAGGTGCTAACCTTCCTAGAAATAGGATGGATGCCATATTGGTTGCTAGGTATGCCCCTATTTTGTTGCCTCAGCCTATGAGTTTTCTCTCGATTGGAGACTATCTTAATTACATGCCCAATTTTATAGGGCAAGAGGACATAACTGCAGAGGAACACCTTGCAGCCTTTTATAGCTATGTTGTCAATATTAATATTGAAAATGAGGAAGTTTGGATGAGAGTTTTTGTACAAAGCCTTGATGGTGAGGCTAGGAAATGGTTTAGGGGTTTAACTCCTAGATATATTGTTGGAATTGAAGCTATGGATGATTCCTTTCTGAGGCATTGGGGAGATAATAAATATTTATTATATTATATTACAGAGTTTGGGTCACTCAAGAGAAAAGAAGGGGAATCTGTTTCAGATTTTTCAAAGAGATTTAATAAAATGTACAATAAAATCCCAACAAAAATTAATCCTACTGAAACTTTTGCCAAGATAACCTATGCTAGCGCTTTTGACCCTGATTTTTGCCTCTTGTTGAGAGAAAGGAAAACTACCTCACCATCTCATATGCAAGATGAAACCTTAGAGGTAGAATCAAATATATTGGTAGCCGATCAGCTCAGAGGAAAATCTAATAGAGATAGGAGAAAAAATAGATTTGAAGCTTCAACCTCTGATTCTTTTGGTGTTAATCCACAAGTAGATGAACTAACAAAGTTAGTTAAATCACTTTCTTTTGAAATGGAAAAAATGAATCTAGAGGGAAGACAAAATAATAGAAATGCACAAGATACTGATAATAGAGGAAATTTCAGGAGACAAAATAATTCCCCACAGATCCTTCAAAGAGACCGAGAAATAGGTATGACCAAAAAGTGCAGACGCCTCTTCAAAATAAAATGGTTGATGATGAAGTAGGAGAGGATGAAGAAACAGATCCATAAATTCATTGTGTGGGTGATACCTCCCCATCCCCTCATATAACTCGGACTGCATATGAGGAGTCTCTTATGGACAGTTAGTTGAATGAATTGAGTAAGGGAGAGAAAACTAATGAAAACCAAAATAAATACAACTTAAGGTCAAAAAAGAAGGATGGGAATCCTAGTACATCATATCAACCCAACCAAACAGAAAATTATGCTAAGGTTGTGGCTTCTAACAGCAAATAAAAAGAAGAACAAAACCATCAAACAGTGATTAAGACCCATGTTCCGGAAATTAAGGAGATTTTGAAATCTCCCTCTTCTTTTAGTTTTGAGAATGAAATTCAAAAGATAAAAATTCTAGTGCCATTTTTAGAACTAATTAAAAATGAATATTTAAAAAGGTATCTTTCCAAGATGTTGCATCCTGAATCTTCCTCCAATTCCACAGACTCAGTGAACCTACAAGATGAAAAACTAGCAGTCATATTGGGACCTTTGGTAGAAGATAGGGATGAATCTTCTCCTCATTTTTACACATCATTGAATATTCATGATAATTTTTTGCACAACTGCTTGATGGACTAAAGTGCATCTCATAACCTCATGCCTAAACTTTTCATGGATGAGTTGGTCTTAGAAATTACTAAAACCTATCATGACATATACTCATTTGACTCTAGAAAATTGAAATGCCTTGGAGTGATCAAAGACCTGGTTGTTACCTTGTTTGAATCACCCATGAAGAGTGTGGTCATGGATATTATGGTGGTTGATGTCCCCCCTAAGTTTGGGATGTTATTGTCAAGATCTTGGATCAAGAGACTAGGGGGGACTTTGTATATGGACCTTTCATATGCCACTATTCCTATATTTGGAGGAGATCACAGAAGGATTTACAGGGAAACACAACTAGCTTACATCATTAGTGTTGAATCTAATCCTACAAACCATCCAATTTTTGCAGTTGACATTGATCTAGGATCCAATATCTTACAACTCACTAATGCTACTCAATCACCTATTGAAATCAGAAAATAGCCTATTAAAAATTGTGAGACACCTCCTCAAAATACCCCAGTTTGGAAGATGTTTTTTGATGGGGCCTCTTCTAAAGAAAGTGTTGGTGTTGGAGTGGTTTTTATTAACCCAACTCAAGAAATCATATCCTTGTTTTATAAACTATAATTTGAAACCATAAATAATGTATCAAAGTATGAGGCTCTTGTCTTGGGTTTGAGGGCTACTAAAGATATGAAGATTGAGGAGTTAATGGTTCTTGGAGATGTTGAACTAATTGTGCATCAGGTTAAAAATCTGTATCAAGCAAAACACCCCAGGTTAAGGACTTACATAAATCAATTTTGCGATCTTATTGATAATTTTTTCTTAGCTTTTAACATCTCTTTTGTTCCAAGAGAAGAAAATGCTATGGAAGATTATTTGGTTGTTTCTGCAAATAACTTTAAGATCCCTTTGCCCCCCAAGCTCAAATATGATGTGGAAGTAAAGTATAGACCCTTTATACATAACAATGTCAAACATTGGAAGGTCTTTGAGGATGATATTGAGATTAAGAGATTCCTGGAAACAATGGAAGAGCTTTCTTCTCTTCATATTGATCAAGATCATGATGATAGAAAAGGCCCTCATGCTGATATTTTCCTCAACAAAATTGTAGATCAAAAGATTGTCCAACTGCCCAATAACCATATTCCCAAAAAATTGGTTCCTTTGGATAGATTATTTGAGAGAAATGATGTTGTTTTGAAGGTTAAAGGTTCAAATGAAGAAGCTAATGTGACAGAATGCAACTTAGGTACAGAGGAAAATACCAATTATGTCAAATTGTCTAGTAGTTTATCAAAGGAGCAAAGGGATGAGCATGTGAATTTATTAAAGGATTTTGTTGATGTATTTTCTTGGAAACATGAAGATCTACAAACTTATGATACAAGAATCATTGAACATAAAATTCCTTTGAATTATGAAACCAAGACATTAGGCAGAAACTTAAACAGATAAATCCCATGGTGTTGTCTATTGTGGAAAAGAAAGTGAAGAAGTTGCTTGATGCTAAGATCATCATATCTTTAAGGTACTTTGAGTGGGTGTCCAACCTAGTCCTTGTGAGGAAATATAATGGTGAAATAAGACTTTGTGTTGATTTCATAAATTTAAACAAAAGTTCCAAGAAAGATAATTATCACTTGCCAGAGATGGAACATATTTTGCAGAGGGTGATTGTTTCAGCAAGGATGTTTATGATTGACGGATTCTCGGGCTATATTCAGATCTACATCCTACTTGAAGATAGAGAGAAAACAACTTTCACTACTCCTTGGGCCACATTTATGTATACTAAAATGCCCTTTGGTATAATGAATTCAGGAGCAACCTTTCAGCGAGCAATGGATATTGCCTTCATTGGGGAGAAGGGAAAATGTGTGGTCATCTATCTAGATGACATTACAGTGTTCTCAAGATCCGATAAGGAACATTATCATCATTTGAAGAAGGTTTTTCTGAAATGTAGAAATTTTGGGTTGTCTCTCAATCCTAAGAAGTCTTTGTTTGCTATGAAAGAAGGCAAGTTGTTGGGACACATTGTCTCAACATAAGGAGTAAGGATTGATCTAAGTAGAGTATAGGCCATTAAGACTCTGTCTCTTCCTAGATCCAAGAAGGAGATCCATTCTTTCTTGGGTAAAATAATTTTTTTGAGAAGATTCATCTCTAACTTTGTTGAATTGGTTAATTTTATCATGTCTATGCTTAGAAAGGTAAATGTGGTGAAATGGACTATTGAAGCTCAAAATTCTTTTGATCAAATCAAACAAGCATTGACTAAGGCACCTTTTCGCACCAGCCCTGATTATTCAAAAGAATTTTTGATATTTTCTTTTGCCTCACATAACACATTGGTTGTTGTCCTTCTTCAGAAAAACACAGATGGGATGGAGCAGCCCATTTCCTTTTTTAGCAGGGAATTAAGGGATGCAGAGGTCAAGTATGATATTATGGAAAAGTAGGCTTATTCTTTGGTTAAGGCCCTTAAATCCTTCGAGGTATATATTCTACATTCCAAGATTATTTCATATGTCCCATCAGCCTATGTGAAGGAAATATTAATCCATCCCAACATAGATGGAAAGAGGATCAAGTGGATTGCCAAAATTCTAAAATTTGACCTTGAAATGAAGCCTACTAAGTTGGTGAAAGGGAAAGGTTTAGCTAGATTGTTGGCTGAATCGAATTGCAAAGCACTCAAGGTTAATTTCATGAACCTAAACTCTGAAAATCAGAAAATTGATATCGTTGTTAAAAGTCCCCATATCAGTCCCAACTTGGCAGAATGCACTTGGTACAAAAACATTATTTATTTCTTGCAAAATTTGCATTCTCCTGATGGTTTGGAGAAGAACAAGGTGGGAGCTTTGAAACTAAAAGAAATCAGATATTGTTCATTGATCACATACTGCATTGAAAATATCATCTAGGGGTTTTCTTGAGATGTCTAGATCCAAAGGAAGCTCAAAATACCATGACTAAATTTCATGACAGCTTGTGTGGGGGTCATCATTTTTGGAGGACCACAAGATATAAGATCCTCAGAGTTGGGTATTTTTGGCCTAGCCTTTTTACTGATGTTTGTGCAAAGATTAGGTCTTGTGATAAATGTCATAAGTTTTCAAAAAAACAACAACTAAAATCTTTTCCTTTGAAGCATGTGGTGGTTTCTGGTCCTTTCCAGCAGTGGGGACTTGACTTCATTGGGAAAGTTCATCCAGCTTCAAGTGGTCAACATCGGTCAATTTTGACTGCAACTAACTATTTTACCAAATGGATAGAAGCCATCCCTACGAGGAGTGCCTCACACAAGGTAATCATTGGTTTTCTTGAAGATATTATGTCAAGGTTTGGTTGCCCAAGCAAGATTGTTATTGATAATGTTGCATCCTTCAAAGATGAACCATTGGTGAAATTTTGTGAGAAATATGGAATTGAACTAGTTCATTCTACCCCTTATTAACCCCAAATCAATGGTTTAGCAGAATATTCTAACAAGATCCGTGTTAAGATTATTAAGAATTTACTGGAGGACAACAAAAAAGCATGGGACTCAAAGCTGAAATTTTCCTTATCGGTTGATAGAGTCACTACAAAGAGATCACTTGGTATTCCCCCTTTTAGCTTGTGTATGGGATTGAATCTATTTTTCCTACTCATCTTGCCTTTCCTGTGGCAAAGTTCCTTTAGGATCAACAAGGAGAAATAGATGATATGGTCAGAAGGATGCATCAGCTAGTAGAAGTACAGAAGACCAAGGAGAAGCTCCTTGATAAAGCACAGAGCCATCAATAGAAGATCAAGCAAGCTTTTGATAAGAAGGTAAACAAATAATATTTCTAGCTAGGATATCTGGTGCTCAAGTGGGATGCACCAAGGAAAGACAAAGTAAAACATGGCAAATTCGAAGCCTTGTGCATTGGTCCTTTCAATATTTCTGAAGTTTTTCAAAATAATACTTATAAATTGCAGAACTTGGAAGACTTTCAAGTTTCTGGTGGCCCAGTTAATGGCCATTTTCTGAAGAAGTATTTTTCTTAAGCCATGGTTGGCTTTCCCTTTCATTGTAAATATCATTTTTGTTTTTCTTTCTATTGAATAAATGACCCCATATCCCTAGGATAAGACACTAAAGTTGTGTGTTCTTGGCAACTCATAAGGAGCATGCCATCCCCTATGGAGCCAATATTATCACATGGAATTGATTGGGTCAATTCAACCTTAGGTTTTTTATTTTTATCATTAGTGTTGTTTAATTTTTACTTTTGTCCTCTTCCTTATAGTCTTTTTAGGTTTTAGCACAAATAAAATTAGTGTTGATGTTGTCCCATTACCCTTTGGTTATATCTTTATCTTTATGATAACATTAGACAAGTCATTATCCTTATGCCTCCACCACCACCCTAACATGTCACCACTTCCACGATGTACTAAAACCCCTCCATTTTGTCCCTTCACCTGTTAGAAGGTCAAATCAGTTTCCTTTTTGTACGATGCCATCTCATCAGATAGTTTGTAGTGCATCTCAAGTACACTTTGCTTTCATCATCATAATTGCACTCGTGATTCCTTCTTACTCAATCTCCTTGTTTTTAGCACTTATGTTTTTAAAGAAATAACCTAGGATTTCATCATTAAATTTTTTCTAATTGTTTTCCAAGATTTCAAATTACTCCTAGCTCAACATTGCAAAAACTAGTGCTTTCAGACAGGCGCAACGGAAATTGTTGTGAACTGGTTGGCAAAAGTGAGTTGGAGGTTAGACCAGTTGTGCACGGATTCATTCAAACTCAAGCATATCATTTTTGAATTCTCAGTCTTCAGGTACTCCATGAGAATTTTTAGCTCTGTTGAAGAACAGTAAAAGGTTATGCTTATCATTTCTTTTCCTTGGCATTGTGAACTAGTGATCCATGCTGCCAACTATATTACTTACCCCTGATATCATGATTCTCATCCAATTGTAGAGCTATCAGTGTTAAGCCCTAATATTGGCTCATTGCCACTCAATTGGGGCATATTAGATTAGTAATGTTATTTTATTTATGTCGGCTTTAGGCCATTAGTTGTGATTTAGATTAGTAATGTTATTTTATTTATGTCATCTTTAGGCCATTAAAACC
>JZKD02S1410205.1:0-11211 GCA_000966675.3 Picea glauca
TTACCGAGTCGGTCGAGGCCGTTGATCCTAGCACGGACAGGTGGCGCAGATCCGGAGTATCGGACTTTCGGCCCTCGGGGTTTCCAAAAGCAAGGAGGTTTGGAGTCGTGAACCCGCGAGTCGCGAGGTCCCGACGGGACGTGGCAGTGTGGGACCCGGACGCCAGCGGGAGCCGCGTGGAAGTATATCGGCACATCGGGGTTCGGGATTCGGAGATTTCATATTACACTGAAGGTGCACATAAGGTTCGCGAGTCCGCGAAACCCTACTTCCCGAGTTCGAAAAGGGAAGGTACCCGAGACGACTGTGGGTGATAAAACTCCCGAGGAGGAGTTGGAAGAGCCTAGACTCTTCGGGCCATAGAGTGAGAGGGTCCTGGTTGGGGTGACCGACTGCTGAGAGTGCGGTGGCCGTCACCCGATCTATTAGTTGGAATATTTGTTAGGTATATTGGACACTTTTGGCAGTAGGGACAAGTTATTAAGGGTTTCAGCCTTCTATTGGAACGTGGCATTCTTCAGTTGGAGAGTTTGGCATTCAGATCTGCTTGTATTGATCTTCATTTCTCATTCAGCCTTTGGAGGCATCTTTTGTATTAGCGAGAGCATTTTGTAGCAGCTCTTATCTATTGTATATCTTCTTGGCCATCTGTTGAGCATTCTAGACCGACATCTTCATTGTAGCAGGTTTCTCTATTTTATGAATAAAGAAGAATTGAGATATTTTGGCTTGTCTATCTTATTGCATATGGTTGAGGTATGTTCCATGCTTATCTCTTTCTGTTATTTGTTGCATACACACATATAAACACATCTAAAAGGTATATTAGCAAAGTTTTTGATGAAATGCCTCACTCAGAAAAAGTTTTAAAAAGACACCAAAACAGTGATGATCCTTGCATAATGGCTTGGGATCATTACAGGGTCTCCAGCGTGGCCGAACCAATACTGGTAGCTTTCACAAAAAACTTGAGAGGGTTATTTTTTCGAGTCCATGAGTGCCATGGATGACTCAACCGTGGAGGCATGGCTAGAGAGATAGGCGATGTGCTTCACGCTTCATTATTTCAACCTCCATTACAAAGGTTTGCATATGTGGTCTTCAGGTAAAGGGGAGAGCTCTTCTATGGAGGAAGATGCTCCTACCTCAAATAATCATGGTCGTCGAAGTTGTGTTAGGGGAACGGTTCAAGGAACAGTTTTGAGAGAAGTAATTTGTCATGGGAATTCATTGAGCTCCAACTCAATGAGTTTAGCACCTTGTAACAGGGTGGTTGTATGGTACAGTATTATGAGACCAGATTTATGGTATGCCCTGCATCGGAACACAAAGAAGCTAAAGATCAACAAGTTTGTGACCAAAATTAACTCCAACTTTCATACGAAGGTGAGGATATAAATGCCTCAGATGTTGCGCGATGCAGTCCAGTAGGCCTCTTGGATACGAAATATTTGACCGTGGGAGTCTAGGCATCAGTCCTACAAGATTGTCTAGACTGACAACATCTGCTGTGAAGTAGCATCAAACATCATCTAGACCATACCTCTTGGTATCAAGATACGTCTCTAGGACCCTTGTTCATGACACCTTGACGATAGGTTCCTTAGTAGTGGGATCCTTGCAGGGAACCACCACATCAACGACAACACCGCTCACATCCATCGTTTAGGATTGTCAGCAGAACATACCATGATCTTAGGATGGTGGGCCAACAAATTATTTTTTAGGGCCAGGAGTACTAGACCGGATGTGGGCAATGGACATGTGGAGAGTCACCTTACCTGCAAGACTGTCCGGTTGAAAGGGCTAGAGTGATCGAGTCAACAAGACACACTACCGTGGTGGAGATGGGAGAGGCCCATAGGATTCATGACCACGGTAAATAACTGCCAGGATGAGCACCATTCCATTGTGCTCGAGGCCTCAAGTGCCATCACCAAATGAAGTTTTAGTATTTTTCTATGCTACGGAGAGCTCTAATTCTAGTACAACGTTGAAGGGATTTGAGTAAGGTCTTTGACAGGACAAGTTTAGATTCATTGATGTGGCTTCGGGTACCAACCAGATGGTTGGAGGAAGGGGTATGAATTGTGTCCTTAACCGAGGGATAGTGTAATGAAGTTCGACCTACCTCACGATCTTAATATCTTATAATGACATGATGAATATGGATTGGTGGAATCACATGATGTGATACTCAACAATAATATGAGGCGATTCATTTGGACCGACGATGAAGGAAAAATAAGTGTGATTATAGGAATAAAATAGGCAGTATCCCCGACGTTCATTTCTTCCCTACAACTACAAGTGAGCACACACATGGATGCAAGTTATATGCATATTTAGTGTTGAACGTTAAGGGAATGGAAGAAGGATTAGAATACATTCTTGTAGTATGAGATTTTGTGGACATGATTCCCAAAAGAATTACTAGGTGTGCCACTCGAAGCCAAGATGGAATTTACCATCGACCTAAAACCTGGAACTAAACCGATGGAAAGAGAGCCTTATTGAATGTCGACCCCTAATTTAATGGAGTTGAAAGTGAAACTGAAGGAGTTGTTGAACCTAGGACGTATACATCCAAGTGTATTGCCTTGGAGTTCTCATGTTAATTTCATACAAGAGAAAGATGGGGTATGAAGACTCTATTTGACTACCGTCGAGTATTCCTTGATGACATTTTGATATTTTCACGAATGACGGAATATCAAGAAGAATTTTTACACTTGGTACTATAGTGTTGCGAGAGAACAAATTATGGGAAGTAGACACAAAGCTATCGAGGATTCATTGCTTAGGGCATGTTATCTCCAGCGAAGGCATCATTGACGATCTAATGAAGGTAGAGGATATTGTGGAGTGGCCTATGCCGATGAATGTCCCAAATGTGCGTAGCTTCATGGATTTA
Source organism: Picea glauca (assembly GCA_000966675.3). Classification (NCBI taxonomy): domain Eukaryota; kingdom Viridiplantae; phylum Streptophyta; class Pinopsida; order Pinales; family Pinaceae; genus Picea; species Picea glauca. The sequence continues at coordinate 2,915 of JZKD02S1410205.1, forward strand.
GCGGGATATTATCGACGGTTCGTTGAGGGTTTCTCATAGATAGAAAATTAGATTACGGAATTGCAAAAGAAGAAAAAGAAGTTTGTCTGGACCATGAAATGTGCGGAAGCATTTGGAAGGCTCAAAGAGTTGTTGACAACAACGCCTATGCTAAAATTCCCCGGCATGCACAAGGGCTTCTTGGTATGCACTGACGCATCCAGGGAAGGCTTAGACAAAGTCTTGAGGAAATACGTTTGAGTGATCGCTTACATCTCGAGAACGTTAAGGAAGATTGAGGAGAACTATGTGAAACATATTTTGGAGTTGTTATACATTGTGTATGCCTTGATAATGTGGAGACACTACCTAATTGGATGGAAATTGAAACTAAAAACAAACCACTATGGTTTACAACACCTTTTTTTTATGCAAAATGACTTGAACGTGCAGCAAAGGTGTTGGGAAGAACTTCTTATCGAGTACGATTTTGAGGTTTCTTACTTAAAGGGAACAATGAACAGAGTAGAATATGAGTTGAGTCGGAGACCAGAAATATTTTCAAGTGATACCTCTTCAAACGAATCTACGTGAAAATATTCTAACTACAACGCGATGGTGACTAGTATAAATAGGGTAAGGAATGTTTTTATTCCAAGAGAGAAACCATAATGGTACCAAAATTGAGGGATATATTTTGGAAAATGAAAGATCCTTGTGATATAATAATCGGATTTACTTACATCCCAACGAAGAATTGAGAAGTTCGATCTTATGCGAAGCTCATAGAGCAGTGTACGTGGATCATCTAGGAGTCAGGAAGATGAGGACTGACCTTAAGCCCTTATTATTCTAGAAGGGATAAAGGCGTACATTGTCAATTGTGTGGTGAGATCTCTAGAAGGTCGAAAGGTGAAGGTTGAACATAGACATACAATAGGATTTCTATGACCACACACTATTCTAGAATCAACATGGGAGGTCATTTTGATAGACTTAATTGTTCAATTACCACTGACGACAAGGAGGCACGACCCGATTGTCGTGAGAGTTGACACTCTAATGAAGAGTTCACATTTTTTCCTTGTGCGTACAATGCATATGGTGCCAAGTATATCTAGAGTTTATATTAGCAATATGTTGAGACTGCCAAACGTACCAAAGGAATCATATCAAATAAGGTATTTAGTTTTTGCAAGATGATTTTGGACGAGCTTCCTAAGAGGCCTTGGGAACACCACTGAAATTTAGTACAACATGTCCTTGAGATAGATGGGTTCACCAAAGGAATGAACCAATTTAGGAAGTTTGTGTTGCGTATGTGTGTGTTGGACCAACATAAACATTGAGAATAGTTCTGACCACTAGACGAGTTTGCGTACAACAACATCCATCAAATCACCATTAAGATGATGCCATTTGAGTTTCTTTATGGGGGATCGTGTTAGATGCCTTTGAGTTTGGATCGACTCGAGGATGGGGTTATGGTAGGACCATAAATGATCTAAGAATATAAAGAGCAATTACAAATGATACAAAAGAGGCTGGAAGAAGCGCAGGATTGACATAAGGGTTGGTCGATGTGCAGCGCATCAACCATAATTATGAAGGGACTGACAACTATTCATGCCTCATTCTTTGAGGCATTTCACGATGTTTGTCTTGTGTCCATGTGTGACTTTAGGTCAATGTTCCTATGCATGAGATTGACTAAGTTCTTGGAAAATGTTGGGCGAGGATGCGCTCACGGTGGAGCCAGTCCACTTTTTGGAATGTCGCATTTGAAAACTATGATATTGAACTGTCGATCAGGTCAAGGTCTAGTAGGAAAACTATAGTCCACAATATGCTACCTGGGAGTATGCATATGATATGCATAATCAGTTTCCCTTTGTTGGTAACTAGACATTTAGATATTGTCAGATACTTGTTTTTTGCATTTGTATACTGTGAAACTTCAAGACGAAGTTTAAAAAAAGAGGAGGTGTATGTAACATCCCTCTCTTGCACGCACCCAATGTGACTTATTCTTATGTACACTTGTATGAAAATGATCTGGTTCATTATATGATTGATTGATTTGATTATGGAGCATGATGATATTTGTGAATTTGATGATATATTATTTTATGTTATTTATATCGACAAGTGCTATTGACTAGATTTCCTGAGTGTGCAAGACTTTGGAAATTTGAGGATGCCGATGGAATCGATGGATCTCCTTGGACTCTGGATCGATTCAAGGATTAGACGGTTATGGTTTGAATGTTTTGATATTACATATGTGACATATGACTAGATATTATGATGTTGATTGTTATCACTGACACATTTCATTCATGCATGCAGGATGGCGATAGCTTGCTAACCAAACTCACATTAGGAGTAAAGGGGTCATGCATAAAAACTAGATATATTGAGGGAGAGGTGTCAGAGAATCCTTCCCACAGCCTACTATCACTCCCACTGTGGCTCAAATTGTAGGTTAACAATTACCTAGTTCGAGAGATCCACGATGTCATGAAGACATACTGTGACAGTCGCTCACGATGATTCTAAGGGGTGCACAATAAAACAAGATCCTTATTCCTTAGAGGCCCTTAGTCTCCCAGAAGGTGGCGTAACGAAGTATTGACTCTATGGATTTCACATCTACCAAAATCAGTCAAAAGGTGAGTGGCACCCTTGGAGCACGTAGTGCATCTTGAAGGACACATCACGCAAATAAAATAGGAATGCAAGCAAGTGGAATTCTTGGAGCACGTATTGCATATGGAAGGGCACGTCAAACAAATAAAATAGGAATGAAAGGAAGTGGAACCCTTGGAGCACGTCCTGCATCTTGAAGGGCAAGTCAAGATTTTAAATCTGGCAAGTTAATAAACCTAGTACCTAGAAAACTATGCCTCCTTAGGACATGGTCGGCCTTAAAATGAATGATGGTATGAGTAAAGTTTAATAACTAATTTGTTTCCCTTAAAAACTCTCACCTAACATAGTGAATTTAAAACCTAGGTCTAAGTAGAACATTGAACCAAAAAAAAGTAAATGGACATGTAACAAGAAGGGGGTAAATAAAATTCAAACATTAATAATTAAAGTGAAATTTTAATGAAGGATTAAATTATTAAACGGGTAAATTTTTGTTTATCTCTAAAGTTGTTAATTTTGAACTTAGATAAAAAGGGGAACTTAAAGAATAGGGGAATGTCTAACTTTATAGGGAATCTAGCCTTTGGAACATTCTAATACTGAACTCAACTAGGCTTTAAGTAAGGCGTTAGTCATTTAAGAAATGTAAGGGAATAAAGGGACATAGAGGAGTGCTTTTAGGAACTCTTTTAGGTGGGTGAGCGAAATAGGAAAATTTGAATTAATTAATTAATTAATTTCTGGTGAAACTAAGGGATCGGGTGACATGTGTATGGGGGAGGTTTATCCTAAKTAAATTTAAGAAAAATAATATAATGAGGTTTTTGDAAACTAATCACTAAGAAAACTCTATAAAAAGGATGGMMGAGGAGGAATATGGATCACGCCTGGTGGGAGTRAGGTTAYGYTASYAATRTTTTTCTWGACTAATTTTCCTTGTGGGAGTTGGGATGCCCAAHGYRATTAGAGAATGGTAKSTTGACCTTGYGAGGYGAGYTRGGAGMYATATTTTMKYTGGTTRTRTGAGTGGCCCCTTYAAGRATCGTGRGGCTCAGGGGGAAKAAKACTACYCCTAGCRTTGGCTTGGAGGTATCRGYGASRTCTYARYGGTTAGCMAGMGAGAGTRAGGAGGATYBCTRGHAGTCGAAGAATGTCCCBGAGMTCARCATCGTCGGTTACRGTACCTTTTTTAGGAATTGAGTTGYAATSAGATTTGAATGCACATGCTTAKTTWATTTTATTTTCATCATAGYTGTATTAGAATTTTATATWTCAAATTGTAAGTTCYTTTGATGAYRSAGTAMCATAGTAGGTATATTTATTTASTGAGATTAGACTAAGGAAGGAAAAACAAAACTTCTCTTTTCCACTATCTTCCATCTACCCAATTTTTTAGGCTCCCACACTTGGATATTTGTTAAATGAAGATGTATACAGGTTTCAATGTTTATTGAAGGGTGGAAGTTAGTAAATTATTATTACCAATTTCAACACTCACGGTCCCTGCCTTGGGTGGCTTCTCAACTTAATTTCCTTAAATGCTTGGTGTTTTTACTATTTGTTTTTGTTGCTCTTCCACCTTGGGATTCCTTAACACTGGTGTGCCTCGCTGCCCAAATCTTGAATGTTTTCATCGAGGTGAGGTTGCTTCCAGTCCAACTATTTTGGAACCTCCTTAATCTCTCATTGGTTTTGTACCCCCTAGCCCAATGAATTTATTCTTTTCTTTGTTGATATCGAGTCCTACCCTCGTCTTTTTTTTGCCTAAGGTAAGGGCTGAAGGAGGTGTGAATTTTTCTGTGTTAGATACTTCTGGACGATTAAATGGGTCCCTAAACTATCCCCAAACCACCCTCACTTTCCCTCCATTGAAATTTTGTTCCAGTTCGAGATAAAAGATCTGAGTAGAGCAATCATGGTCTCGATTACGACCCTCATGATCCATCTTGTGCATTCATGCTCTCCCAAGGATCCATGTGATTAGGTCTGTTGATTCTTCTCTGCAGGTTCAAACAATGGTGTCATTTCACTTGGAAATAATGGAGTAAGCTCCAGTTGTAAGCACTAGTTCTTAAGAGTCAGTTCGTAGTTTAACTATATGTAGAGTCTAGTTGTTTGTGGTTTGCATGTAACCGACTCAGTAGAGTATTTTCCTATTTAAGAATGTAATCAATCTTCATTGGATAATAGAGAAGTGAGTGTAGAATCACTGGGTGTTTGTTTTGCATATTTTAACTTGGTATCAGAGCCTTGGGGAGAGGTGCAAAAATTCATAGAGGTACGCAGGTCCCTCCTCTAGAAGGGTGCGGCGACACACTACTCGACCTTTTGGTGAATCGAAAACTCAGAAATTTTTGGGGCGAAATTCAGTTACAGTGAGGAAGGATTTAATGATTTCCGCACCCAAGTCATTCATAAGGTGTGGACTCCCCGCAGTCGACTAGAGTGTGAGGTGCAGAAACCATAGTGTTTACGCATGCGTGGATTTGAAAGCAAATATTGAATTTTAGTTTGCATGCTTGGGTTTGAGATGGATTGTTGTGTGAGTGGGTGAGTGTACGGGAGATAGAAACGATCTTGCATTAATTCATGCATGAGCCAATCATTGCAGTGAAAGTGGAGTGTAATTTTTTTTTGGAAGCGTTGAAAGTTCAAAGAGGGTGCCACGATTTCTTAAGAAAATCATGAGTTATAGTTATAAACATTTGCATGCTAGTTTGGTGGAGCATGTAAGTTTTTTTTTTTGGGGAGTGATTTGGTGCAAATCGTAAGTTTTACATATGTGAGAGTTGAGGTATAAAGTTTTACATGAGTTGAGAGTTTCCTTTTATATGTGAGAATTTTACATATGTGAGTTTTGGATTATTTGAGAGTGAGTTATAAAGTTTTTATTAAACTAGAGTCTTCTTATGATAATTATTAATAATTATTAAATATCATAAAGGTGGAGTGGAGTTATGAAAGGATGAAGCATCATAAATAGTGAGGTGATTATTTAAATGTGGATATTTTTTTTATTAAGGTGCATGCATGATTTAAATGTTGATATATGCATATGAGGTGGTGTTATGATTTAAAGGTGGATGCATTCATGATTTAAGTTGAGTACAAAGATAGAGTTGGATCAGTGGATCCGAAGGTAGAGCGACAGACTGCTCAACAAAGGAGAAAACTCGATAGAAAGTTTCCTATCCTTGGTGATTCACTTGCAGAGACTAAATTGCAGTGATGGTGAATCTGCTGGCAGAGACCTACCTGAACGAAGCCAACAAGTTAGATGTATCGAATTTCATTAACTAGAAATTCAATATGCAGACACTCATGGAGGGCTATGGTGTCTGGAACATTGCAGAGGGAACTGAACTAAAACCTGATGCGGCTGCAGGTGCGACAATAGCACAGATCCAAGATTGGGAGAAGCGTGAAAACAAGGTAAAGGTATTGTTGCACATGTCAGTTAAAGATAGCATAATTCCACATATCAGAGACACTACAACTTCTGTTGCAACATAGACAACGTTTAAAGAATTGTATGAAACTAGCAACACAAATCACATTTTGTTCCTGAAAACTAAATTGCTAGGCATTAAAATGGATGGAAATGAATCTGTTAGTTCATTTTTGGGTCGTAGTAAAGAAGTGAAAGAAAATCTAGTAAATATAGGGGAAATTGTTTCCAACATTGACCTGGTCACTATTACCTTAAATGGCATGCTAGAATATTATCATATGTTCATAACAGGTCTCGCAGCAAGGGCGAAACCTCCCACGTTTGAAGAAATGATAGGTATTTTACTGCAAGAGGAAGAGAGACGCAGGAATCTAAAAACTCAGAATAAATATTTGGCATTATGGTCACATAAGAGATATGTGAGAGGGAGATCCAGAGAAAGAGGCGGAGGAGTTAGTTCATGGTAGAGACGTGGTTCATGGCAGAGAGGCAGTTCATCGCAGAGAAGACAATATCCAAATCAATGTATGTAATCTGACAGGAATGAGTCAAAGAGTTTTTTTTATTGTGGTCAACCTGGACATATTATTAAAGACTGTCATAGGAAGAAGAACAATGAGGCTAGGAATAAACCTAGAACACATTCAGGTCATGATGCAGAAAAATCGTCAATTCGTAATCTCAGATTATTTATTGCTAGTGATGATATTGATGAACCCCCAAATTTTGAATCACGAGATCTTAGGCTGTTTTTTTCTAACACTTCTTTATCTGCTGAAACAGATGATTATGATGCTTGGTTTGTGGATTCTGGAGCATCAATACATATGACTTTTAATAAAAATTGGTATGCTAATTTTAAATAAACGCAAAATGGTGCCAACATATATCTTCGAGATTACCCCGTTGATCAGATCAAGGGATTTGGAGACATTCCTATGACATTTTCGAATGGTACAGTTCGTCACATTCACAACGTTGTTTATGTGCCAGGAATAAAGAAAAAATTGATTTCTGTGTCCACCATTACAGATAAGAACTTGAAGGTTGAATTCTTCAAGAATTATTGCATAGTGAAGGATTTGTTGGACCACTTCCAAAATGTTGCAACGAGAGTGAGAGCAGGAGGCCTATACAAACTTGATGTTACCGGCAAAGTACATCATGCACTGACTTTTGCAACTATGCCAACAACAATTCTTTGGCATCAAAGGTATGGACACATAAATCATCCTGATTTATTGTTATTACAAAAAAATATTATGGTTGAACTACTTCCCATGTTAAAGAATGAGAAGGTTGCTTTTGATGGATGTGCATTAGGAAAGATGCACAAAGATGAATTCCCCCCTAATCTTGATAAGAAAAAGAGATATGTGTTAGATCTTGCACATATCAATGTTTGTGAGCATATGCAGACTAGGTCTTTATGAGGTGCATTTTACTTACTGTTATTTATTGATGATTGCAAGAGATATACATGGGTTTACTTCCTTAGAAGAAAACGTGATGTTTTCAAGTAATTTAAGGAATTCATAACCATGGTAGAAAAGAAGATAGGAAAATCCATCAAAATTCTTCGTTCAGATAAAGGGGGAGAGTATAAATCAGGGGACTTCAAAAAATATTGTAAAGATCATGGAATAGTACAACAGTTTATAGTACTGCACACTCCATAGCAGAATGGAGTCGCTGAAAGGAAATACAGAATGCTAGTAGAGTGTGCATGCAGTATGATGAAAGGTAAGAATCTCTCATATGCATTTTGGGTTGAATCCATAAATATTGCATATTATTTAAAGAATAGAAGTCCAACAAGGTGTCTTTATGGAGTTACTCCTTTCGAAGCCTTGTATGGGTCCAAACCTACAGTTCATAATTTGAAAGTATTTCGGTGTAAGGATTTTTATCATATTCCAAAGGAGAATAGGAGGAAATTGGATGCTAAATCCATTAAATGTATTTTCATTGGGTATTGTTATGAATTTAAAGCATACAAATTGTTTGATCCTACTACTCACAAATTATTTGCAAGTAGAGATGTACTTTTCCATGAGCAGTAAGCAAGAAATCATGATGACAACAGTCATGAGGAATGGAAGAGACTTCTTGATGAAGGATTTAAAGAAGAGCAGTAGTAGCCACCACAGAAACAACCACCATAGCAACATCCATCACCGTAGTGACAACAACAGCAACAAGGACTCAGTGATAT
>JZKD02S1410216.1:0-11211 GCA_000966675.3 Picea glauca
TCCATATCCAACCATCTCATGGTATCACACATGACCAACTCTATAGATATTTATTGTTATATCAAGAGTATGTCTCCTGACTTGACCTGGTTATGATCTCATAACCAATCATAACAAAATATGAAACTAACATTTTATCTAAAGACATTATAGCATCAACAAAATTTATATACTCTAGGCCATTGGCCATCACATATCAATTTAAATATTGAAAAATTAAATGAGGTAATTCTTACCTTAATTCCCTTCAACATATATGCATCAAAAGAAACTAAATGCATACCTACATAATCATTATCAACCCAATTGTTGTTATCTGATCAACTGATATTTGTAAAATCTCATAAGCTTTCTCTTCCACCCTTTCGATTACCATTCCTACCACCCTCATGGGTCTTCACATAGATTTAAGTCATAAGAAACAAAAACAACATCCACATACACATCCACATATTTAACCATGCTATATCATTTTTCTTGAATACACAATCCATAATCCATAATTAGTCATACTCAATAGCTATAACATCATTATTGCATGTATGTAACAACAAACTATCCTAAGTCCTCAAGCATGCCATATGCATATCCAAGCATGTACGTATGCAAAATGCACATCTATATTCACCAAGCATTCACTATCAACATTCCTACTAATGCATGATGCATTCTAACTTCATTGTACACATCATGTAGTCTAGTGCATTTATGTTTCAGTTCACTTATTTTTTTATTCATTTATTTTGTAGTTGATTTTCCTACATTTTTTCATATCCTTGTTTCCCTATGTGCTCCTATTATACTCAACTATACAATTGTTCCATCATCTAAACACTTTCCAACCAAGTTCCACTCGGCCATTATACAATCCAACCAATGTGTTTTATTTTCAGAAGCCTCTCCTAGGAAGTCATATCCAAAATTTACCTTTATGAAACATTCCATAACCTTGGAATGAAGTAGCTTAGAAAATTTCATCACTTTACTACCACAACATTCTTGAATCAAATATTGTTACTCCTAGTTGTCAATTAGGTTACTTCATTAACATTTCCTTGTGAAACCATACCTTTCACACTTAATACAATTCCCAATGGAAGTCTATTTTCATTCAGTGGCACTTTTCAAGTGAAAGAACATTCATTTTTCTATCTCCAATTTATCTGCATTAGCATCCTGCTTCCTCTGTGAAGTCTGATATCATAAGTGGATTTATTTCACTGAGTAATTTAAGAAAAATATCTTATTCATATCTAACAAATCCTTCCTTGGAACTCCTATGCTTGACACATAGATATTATTCACACACAACCTCTTAAGCTCTTTGTTTTCGTACACATAAAGCTTGCAACTGTCAACAGATCTGTACCTTCAAGGCTATGGAGACTTATTTTTACTTTCTATTCCCATAAATGACATTATTAACCTTCTAGATTCATATCCTATGTGAGAATTTTTGTCTTTGTTGTACCTAGAATTTATTCACACTCAATAACATCTAAATAATAATCCCTCTATTAGACTGCTCTTCTCGAGTTCTTTATCCACTTTTCATTACTTTCTTCGTACCTCATTATTGACTCATCCAACTTCTGTAATATCTCTCATGCTTCCATGACTCTAACAGATTATCATATTATTGAATTCATATGATTATACCTCTAATTCTGCAAAATATTCAAGCAACCATTTTGCTAGAATTATACATATCATCAAAATTTGTCAATTAAATTTACATGTACTTTTTTTGCTCAATTCATGAAGAATTATATCACAATTATACAAATTATAATAATTCTAGGTCATTCTCCTCTGATTCATATTTACAATGACTTTACTCTTTCCATGATCCAATTTCTAAGATGAATGTTATGGCCTCCTAAAAAATCCACTTTCACCCCATTTTTGCATTTTCTCCACTGGTGAAATTTTATTGAAATGCCAACTTCATTCAACTGAAGAAGAAAATATGTTAGGAACTAGAGAAAATTTTATATTAGTAATAGATAATTAAAACAAAAATGAATTCATTAAAGTTATCATATTTTCAATCTGATTCTCCAGTCAAAAACTAAATCAATCTATAAATGACAACATTTCCCTTTTTCACCTCTTTTTCCAGAGTTAGAATTTTTAGAAAAACTAGTTATCTCTCAATCTGTGAACTTCTAGAAAATTTTCAGTAAGCCAAAGTTATTTTTCTTGATGAGTAAATAAAAAAATTTCAGTTTCATGATCTAGGGTCACTTTTCTTCCTCCAAAAATATTAAAAATCTCCAAAACGTGGCTCAGAAAAGTGGATTTTGGCCTATTTCAGCATCCCCATTCCAATCCCCTAAGGATTTATTTAGTTCATTCGTGTGTTATTTCTGTGTCTTCTTTATGGATATTGTCAATGAATTTTATCTTAATTTGGACCTATGCCAATGATCTGGACCCATATCTTTAAAAACCATTAATTTTTCATTTCCGACAAATGAAAGACAAAATGGACAAGATCCCTCTCTAGCACTTTCTTAGAACTCATCTCCATGGAAAAAGCCTATAAGTTTCATTCAAATATGACTTAATATGATCAAGTTGTGTCGAAAATAAGAAAATCACTCAATGGAGCAGTTTTTCCTACGGGGCAATCTGCACTGTTGATCTTAAGATCATAATAAATATGGACCATATGTCAGAGGTTCCCATTCAGACTACTAAAGAATATATCTCAAAAGGGACTCCAAAAAGAGATTATTTAAGAATATTTGTTTTCGGTACCATAAAAAAATTTCATTTGGAGTTCACAAAATTAGGTAAGTTTCACCACTACGACCTGAGGGTATCGAAGAATATTTTGTTTGTGATACCATCGGAACTGATCACTCGGGGTTGCTAAAATTAGGTAACTGTTGCCACTTTGACTAAAGGGTATCGAGTAATATTCCCTCTCGATATTGTCGAAACTTTTCCTTTGGAGTTTAGAAGGTTCATGAAGTTTCACTAGTCTGACCAAAGGGTATCAAAGAATATTCCCTTTCAATACCTAAACACTCAGAGTTGAAAATATTAGACAATATTCATAGATCTGATTGGAAGGCTATCGAAGAATATTCTCAATCGATACCTTATCACTTAGAGTTGAAAATAGTAGGCAAGCTTCATCGCTCTGACTAGAAGAATATCAAAGAATATTCTCGATCAATACCTTATCTCTCAGAGTTGAAACAATTAGGAAATATTTGTCACTCTGACAAGAAGGGTATCGAAGAATATTCCCGATCGATACCTTATCACTCAAAGTTGAAATGAATATGAAATCTTCATTGCTCCTACCAGAAGGGTATCGAAGAATATTCTCGATTGATACCTTATCATTAGGAATTGAAATGATTAGGCAATCTTTGCCGCTTCGATCATAAGGGTATTGAAAAATATTCTCAATCGATAACTTATCACACAGATTTGAAAATATTAGGCAATCTTCACCACTCCAACCATAAGGGTATTGAACAATATTCCCTTTTCAATACCATCAAAACTCTTATGAATGAGATCTTCTGAAACTCCTTTTTGAAAACACATCTCAACGAGATATGACGACTGGGAATGATCCCAAATGATCTGATGACACTTGTTCTTTCAGTATTCTACTATTGGATTCTCTTCATGCCCGACTTTGAAGTCCTTCCGACACTTCCTTTCTAAAATTCCCGTTAGGAATGCCTTTCATGGATCTCTAATATTGAATCTTGACCGTTGATTTCCTCTTACTTCCCAAATGACCAAGAATGAACGCGGACTGTTGATTTACCTCATTTATCAAAAACCCAAAATGAATCTCATCCATCGATCTAGCAACTTTGTCAAAATTCGAAAACATTAAGATTTTTAAAATTTTAAAGAAACAATCTGGGTTGTTGTTCACAAGATCAGACACGATCTTGGCCATTGATTCTCTAAAATCTTCCTTGTGCTACCGCAACCATTAAAAAAATATGAAATTTTCAATCTTCCAAGTCGCATTTGGCTCTACAAATCCATATATTGAATCCATTAAACCTATCAAACAATATGAATCATTTAAACACATATTTGCTCATGAATTTGAGGATTTCACTTTAATTTGTCCACCATTTTCCCCAAAATTCATATTCGTTGAATCTGTAACAACGAATCTTCCCGATTCACACCTATTCCAGCCCATACGAGTCTAATGTTTCTAGCAGAAGTTCTAATACCAATATGTAACAGAACCAACCAGCCTCAGGTTGGCCACACAAATATGTAACATACCAAACCACCTAGAGGCTGGCAACGCTACTCCAAAAAGTCATTTTTGAACTAATTTCGAATTCTGATAATAATTAATCCAAAAAAAAGCATGAAAGATTCACATGCATTAATAAATATCCATGCTACATTATAAAATAAATAAATAGTGTGCCATGCATAACAAATAACCAACAAGCATGCAGACAAAAATACATCTCAGAGATAATTAAATACACAATGGAAAATACATTGTACAAAAAATAAAGAGAGCACTTATCTTTCAAGTAAACATTCAAAAATTGGTTGTAGATCAAGGATGTTCCTCCAAACCATNCTTGAATCAAATACTGTTACTCCTAGTTGTCGATTAGGTTACTTCATTAACATTTCCTTCTGAAACCATACCTTTCACACTTAATACAATTCCTAGTGGAAGTCTATTTTAATTCAGTGGCACTTTTCAAGTGAAAGAACATTCATTTTTCTATCTCCAATTTATCTGCATTGGCATCCTGCTTCCTCTGTGAACTCCGATATCATAAGTGGATTTATTTCACTGATTAATTTAAGAAAAATATCTTATTCATATCTAACAAATCCTTCCTTGGAACTCCTATGCTTGACACATAGATATTATTCACACACAACCTCTTAAGCTCTTTGTTTGCGTCCACATAAAGCTTGCAACTGTCAACATATCTGTACCTTCAAGGCTATGGAGCCTTATTTTTACTTTCTATTCCCATAAATGACATTATTAACCTTCTATATTCATATCCTATGTGATAATTCTTGTCTTTGTTGTACCTGCAATTTATTCACACTCAATAACATCTAAATAATAATCCCTCTATTAGACTGCTCTTCTCGAGTTCTTTATCCACTTTTCATTACTTTCTTCGTAACTCATTATTGACTCATCCAACTTCTATAATATGTCTCATGCTTCCATGACTCTAATAGCTTATAATATTATTGAATTCATATGATTATACCTCTAATTCTGCAAAATATTCAAGCAACCATTTTGCTAGAATTATACATATCATCAAAATTTGTCAATTAAATTTACATGTACTTTTTTTGCTCAATTCATGAAGAATTATATCACAATTATACAAATTATAATAATTCTAGGTCATTCTCCTCTGATTCATATTTACAATGACTTTACTCTTTCCATGATCCAATTTCTAAGATGAATGTTATGGCCTCCTAAAAAATCCACTTTCACCCCATTTTTGCATTTTCTCCACTGGTGAAATTTTATTGAAATGCCAACTTCATTCAACTGAAGAAGAAAATATGTTAGGAACTAGAGAAAATTTTATATTAGTAATAGATAATTAAAACAAAAATGAATTCATTAAAGTTATCATATTTTCAATCTGATTCTCCAGTCAAAAACTAAATCAATCTATAAATGACAACATTTCCCTTTTTCACCTCTTTTTCCAGAGTTAGAATTTTTAGAAAAACTAGTTATCTCTCAATCTGTGAACTTCTAGAAAATTTTCAGTAAGCCAAAGTTATTTTTCTTGATGAGTAAATAAAAAAATTTCAGTTTCATGATCTAGGGTCACTTTTCTTCCTCCAAAAATATTAAAAATCTCCAAAACGTGGCTCAGAAAAGTGGATTTTGGCCTATTTCAGCATCCCCATTCCAATCCCCTAAGGATTTATTTAGTTCATTCGTGTGTTATTTCTGTGTCTTCTTTATGGATATTGTCAATGAATTTTATCTTAATTTGGACCTATGCCAATGATCTGGACCCATATCTTTAAAAACCATTAATTTTTCATTTCCGACAAATGAAAGACAAAATGGACAAGATCCCTCTCTAGCACTTTCTTAGAACTCATCTCCATGGAAAAAGCCTATAAGTTTCATTCAAATATGACTTAATATGATCAAGTTGTGTCGAAAATAAGAAAATCACTCAATGGAGCAGTTTTTCCTACGGGGCAATCTGCACTGTTGATCTTAAGATCATAATAAATATGGACCATATGTCAGAGGTTCCCATTCAGACTACTAAAGAATATATCTCAAAAGGGACTCCAAAAAGAGATTATTTAAGAATATTTGTTTTCGGTACCATAAAAAAATTTCATTTGGAGTTCACAAAATTAGGTAAGTTTCACCACTACGACCTGAGGGTATCGAAGAATATTTTGTTTGTGATACCATCGGAACTGATCACTCGGGGTTGCTAAAATTAGGTAACTGTTGCCACTTTGACTAAAGGGTATCGAGTAATATTCCCTCTCGATATTGTCGAAACTTTTCCTTTGGAGTTTAGAAGGTTCATGAAGTTTCACTAGTCTGACCAAAGGGTATCAAAGAATATTCCCTTTCAATACCTAAACACTCAGAGTTGAAAATATTAGACAATATTCATAGATCTGATTGGAAGGCTATCGAAGAATATTCTCAATCGATACCTTATCACTTAGAGTTGAAAATAGTAGGCAAGCTTCATCGCTCTGACTAGAAGAATATCAAAGAATATTCTCGATCAATACCTTATCTCTCAGAGTTGAAACAATTAGGAAATATTTGTCACTCTGACAAGAAGGGTATCGAAGAATATTCCCGATCGATACCTTATCACTCAAAGTTGAAATGAATATGAAATCTTCATTGCTCCTACCAGAAGGGTATCGAAGAATATTCTCGATTGATACCTTATCATTAGGAATTGAAATGATTAGGCAATCTTTGCCGCTTCGATCATAAGGGTATTGAAAAATATTCTCAATCGATAACTTATCACACAGATTTGAAAATATTAGGCAATCTTCACCACTCCAACCATAAGGGTATTGAACAATATTCCCTTTTCAATACCATCAAAACTCTTATGAATGAGATCTTCTGAAACTCCTTTTTGAAAACACATCTCAACGAGATATGACGACTGGGAATGATCCCAAATGATCTGATGACACTTGTTCTTTCAGTATTCTACTATTGGATTCTCTTCATGCCCGACTTTGAAGTCCTTCCGACACTTCCTTTCTAAAATTCCCGTTAGGAATGCCTTTCATGGATCTCTAATATTGAATCTTGACCGTTGATTTCCTCTTACTTCCCAAATGACCAAGAATGAACGCGGACTGTTGATTTACCTCATTTATCAAAAACCCAAAATGAATCTCATCCATCGATCTAGCAACTTTGTCAAAATTCGAAAACATTAAGATTTTTAAAATTTTAAAGAAACAATCTGGGTTGTTGTTCACAAGATCAGACACGATCTTGGCCATTGATTCTCTAAAATCTTCCTTGTGCTACCGCAACCATTAAAAAAATATGAAATTTTCAATCTTCCAAGTCGCATTTGGCTCTACAAATCCATATATTGAATCCATTAAACCTATCAAACAATATGAATCATTTAAACACATATTTGCTCATGAATTTGAGGATTTCACTTTAATTTGTCCACCATTTTCCCCAAAATTCATATTCGTTGAATCTGTAACAACGAATCTTCCCGATTCACACCTATTCCAGCCCATACGAGTCTAATGTTTCTAGCAGAAGTTCTAATACCAATATGTAACAGAACCAACCAGCCTCAGGTTGGCCACACAAATATGTAACATACCAAACCACCTAGAGGCTGGCAACGCTACTCCAAAAAGTCATTTTTGAACTAATTTCGAATTCTGATAATAATTAATCCAAAAAAAAGCATGAAAGATTCACATGCATTAATAAATATCCATGCTACATTATAAAATAAATAAATAGTGTGCCATGCATAACAAATAACCAACAAGCATGCAGACAAAAATACATCTCAGAGATAATTAAATACACAATGGAAAATACATTGTACAAAAAATAAAGAGAGCACTTATCTTTCAAGTAAACATTCAAAAATTGGTTGTAGATCAAGGATGTTCCTCCAAACCATTCAAATTTTTGTTCATTTACTATTAACAACAATTCACCCTCGAGCCAAGGCTATGAATCCACAAGGATGGGTCCTAGGCCAAATCTAAAACACACAATAGTTGGTTGACTATATCTCAGGTTTCCCAACCACACAACAAATATGAATTTTCATCTCTCTTTCCCCCTCATCCTGTAAAACCAAAAGAAATGAAAACATTTCTCTTCCATGTAGTCCTTCATGTTGTTACATTTCTCTCCAGGGATCTAGTGCTACTGGTCAAGAAATCTTTGTGCTGGAAACACCAAGGATTCTTAGTTGTGGATAGTTGTTTCTGAACTACCTTCAATATCATGTACTCAGACATACATTCCCTCCTTGAATGATCAATAACTTATTACATCCATCTATCAATGGCTCTCCTCCTCTATTCATTTGTTTCCATGCTCCCCCCCAAGAGCACACAAATTTAGCAAGAGTGAAATGAGGAATTCTAAAATGAAATGATTAACCAAGGGAAACCCCCAAACAACCCGCAAGAAGGGTTTATATAATTACATGAAAACAAGAATCACATGGCCTTCCTCCCAAAAATATCATGTACCCCTTTTATCCATAAAATCAATTATGGGTAAATAAAATAATAAAAATACTTATCCCCTTAAGCCCCCTCTCTCATGGAATCATAGCCCCCTATCTCGTTTTTCCTTGTCTGTATTACAACCAACAATGCATTTTTTTATTAATGTATACATATGTATTACATTTCCTAGGCACACTAGCCCATTTTCAACTTTACCGTCTCACCAACCTAAGTCACAATTACATAATACATTATAGTTCATAAGGGTTAAAACTTGGGTGTTACACTAACACTCACATATTCTCTCATATATCAATTGTGAGTATTGATTTAACTTACTTAATTTGTATGAATAATGTTTGCAAAATATTCTCATCAAAGAAATCATAGTGCAAAGCCACCAACCTTGAACCATGATCTAGACCTAGGCCATGACCTAGAGTACCTAGACCTAAAACATGTTGTACACATAGAGGGACAGAGGCAAGAAGAGTTTTATTTTTTCATTTTTAAAAACAATGTTAGTATGTGCCTTGGTCTTCCCTGTCACCTATAATATGTATATGGGATTAATTCCATCCATGAACTAGACCATGACCTATATCTAGGCAATGACCTACACCTACACCTAAAACATGACGTAGACAATGGAAATACTATTTCTCTATCTCCCATTCACTTTATCCCCTTATATCCATCTCTGCTCCTACTCCTATGTCTCAATCCCACCACTCTCTTGCTCTCACTCTCTCTCATTCTGATCTATCAAATGCTCACTCACTCATTCCCCTTTTCTCCCTCTTCCTCTCTCTTTCTCCCCCAAGCAATTTTCCTCTCTTCCCCACAACAACAACATAGATATGTTCAAATTACAAACCATATAGATAAGTTCAAATTACAAATATAGAAAATAATAAGCTTACTTTGTAATTTCAACTATAAATTTTGGATGGTATATCTATATATCTATATATATATATATACATAAAAATTGAGCCATGTGTTTTTTTTAGGAATTTCAAAGTGTTAAATATGACAATATAAAACTTTCGATAAAATGACAAAATCAAATTTATTGATTATTACAAATTGTAATGTTTTATAAAGTACAACCTACTAATCATAAAAGATAATGATTTTCCAACTACTACATACTTAGTATCATAATTATTAACTAATTAAACCGCCATTCCGGTTTAATGATGATATTGATAATTTGATTGATTGATACAACCGTCAGTTGGAGTTAACTATGTCATAATTCACACATGAAGAGTATCAACTTGTACTTTGGAAATCTACTGAAGGATTTTGGGTCATTTAATGGTCATTTCTTCGATATTTTGTATTTTAAAGTTAATCAGATATTGGGTGTTGTGAATCCAGACAATTACACTTGTCTAAAGGCAACATGAGGCTCAAATTAATAGAGAAAGGAAAATAATTTGAAGACGAAGAATACTTCTGCAGCTACTACTAGTGTTACAAATTTTGTAGTTGTTGTTCCTGCAACACTGGTTATTTCAAAATGGTTTGTAGATATATTTTCTTAAGTTCCTACTCATTTGGTTAAGAGTGCTCTTGAAACAAGGGATACAAATTTTAAATATCATATAAGGAATGAACAACACACGTTCGACTTTCAACTCATGGTTGAGAACAAACTGAACATAATTGTGAATGATTTAATGGGGATTAAACATGATCTTCATGTTCTAAGATGTCCTATATTGCAAGATGAGGAGAATAATGCAAGAGTTGGAGAGGTTAGTTCATCTGCCTCTAGGAATAATGTCTACATAATTAGCCAATAAAAGGAAATAAATGATGCCTAAATAGACTTAGATAATTATATATTAGTCATTTTAAGTTTAAGTATTGTGTCTAAGGATGTGATTTATACTTATTCTGTAATTTTGATAATTCTAGGCTTTTAGCCTACTATTTTGTATATCTCTTTTTTAATATAAATGACTTATGTTGTTCCTCTAATGAATCATCTCTTATTTGGCCAATGTGTCTTCTATTTATCTAAAGGATAATTATAAGAAATATGCATCTAATAGATATGTTAGCAAGAGTTTTTTTTTTTTTTAATTTATTGGTTTTAATGTACTTAAACTGATGCAGAATTTGATATTTCCACTCATTTATATTTTATACGTACTATGCCAGTTTTTTTAAGGAATTTTAAATTTTGTTGATAAAGAAGAATTTGTAATAAGAGTTTCTTTTCACAACAGAGTCTTTTATGACTAAAAATGAAAAACTAACCATAGTTTCCTTCATAACCCACCATCCTATCATTCATCATAATGTTGAGAATGTTTCTATATAGAAATCATCCCTTTTGGAGTGTAAATGAACTACTAAATATGTTATAAATATTGGAATGATGATATGTTGAGAGTTGTTGAGTGTTGGATGAGAATTTTGGAAATAATATATATATATATATATATATAT
>JZKD02S1410227.1:0-11211 GCA_000966675.3 Picea glauca
AAATAAACTTGATTTTTCAATTTATGTAAATGCATAATAATGACCAAGTTATGAAATTACTATTTTCAATGGTTCTTGTTGATAAAGGGTGATGAAAAACAAAAGGATAATTATACAGACTCCATTTCCTTTCATCAATCTCATTTTTCACAAATTATTCCTGAATATTGCATTCATTAATTCCTTGTTCTTATTTACTCCTTGTATGTATAATTTAAAAAGTAAAGTTTTGTTTGATTAGTTATGGGTGATTGGATTTCAACTTATGAACAACTCTATAATGTTTGACTGAACCAAGGCAATAGAAATATGAAATGGCAACATCTTGAAGTTATGAAAAAAGGATTATTATATAAGCTCACTCTCCTTCATCAATTTAATTTGTCATAAAATTATTCCCTGAACAACTTGACATTTATTTCCCTTCTCCATTTAGTCCTGGAGAATGATTGGTTATGTTTAACATGATAGAATTTTTATTGGTTGGTTGATATTTGTTATGGATTTGTAAATGAAAGATGGGAATATTTCTTTTGATAATGATCAAGCATTTATGGATTAGACTTGTATGTTGGAGATGGTTGATGAATATTAAGCTTCCATACATGTTTCACTTTATCCCTTTCTTTTCCCATTTATGTTTTATAGTTGCGTCAGGTCAGAGCCAATCTAATCATTTAGATAAATTGTATTAAATATTCTATCTTATTGTTGCTTTATTCTTATGGTAAGTGGGTTATCATGGTTTTAGATGAGCTTTTTCAGTAGAGAAAACTATGGTGGAGGAAATAGAGGCAGGGGAAACCGGTAAAGGAGGAAAAATGTTTTTTTTTCAAAGAGGAAACAAAACTTTATGATTCTCCATTCACTTTGATGCGGACTCTGAAGAGTTCAATCAACTTTTACAGACAAGTTTGTTAAACCTAGCTGGCAAAAGAGATTTATGACCTCCACCTTCAGCTGAAAGACCACTATTGCACCCTCATCCTAGTATTTATGGCATACCAATGCATCCACATGCATCCTTACCACTAGAGGCTCCAACCAGTGATGGATGGAATGATGTTCCACATCCACCCAAACTCATGTTGACGAATGGCTCACAATGTCTTTAACATTTCCTCCTCCTCCTCTTAAGAAACCATCTCAACACATTGGATCATTGACTTCAGATGCCCATTCAACTCAACCCCTAAAAGGACTTAAGTCCATTGCTCAAGAGCCTGAACCTAGTAAGGGAAAACAACTGGCCAATTCTGCTAAATTAGATCAATTTGATACTTCTTCACACTAAGTCACATCCCATTCCTAGCATCTCATACTTGAATACAAACATATCCCTTTTGGAGACATGGATCTAGAGGCTTCATCAGTTAAAGGTAAAATGCATGTCAATGCATATTCACAGGTGCTCCAAATGGTGGATTCTAAAAACAGTGGACAGAGGCAAACTGCCTCACATAAAAAGTATGATTTTTTATTTTATAATGATTGATTTTGAGTTGACTGTTGGGACATACTTCACTTATTTTTGGACATGAGGTATTTTTGAACAACACTTATTTTTGGACAACATAATGTNGGTTGATGAATATTAAGCTTCCATACATGTTTCACTTTATCCCTTTCTTTTCCCATTTATGTTTTATAGTTGCGTCAGGTCAGAGCCAATCTAATCATTTAGATAAATTGTATTAGATATTCTATCTTATTGTTGCTTTATTCTTATGCTAAGTGGATTATCATGGTTTTAGATGAGCTTTTTCAGTAGAGAAAACTATGGTGGAGGAAATAGAGGCAGGGGAAACTGAGAAAGGAGGGAAAATGTTTTTTTTTCAAAGAGGAAACAAAACATTATGATTCTCCATTCACTTTGATGCAGACTCTGAAGAGTTCAATCAACTTTTACAGACAAGTTTCTTAAACCTAGCTGGGAAAAGAGATTTATGACCTCCACTTTCACCTAAAAGACCACTATTGCGCCCTCATCCTAGTATTTATGGCATACCAATGCATCCACATGTATCCTTACCACTAGAGGCTCCAACCAGTGATGGATGGAATGATGTTCCACATCCACCCAAACTCATGTTGACGAATGGCTCACAATGTATTTAACATTTCCTCCTCCTCCTCTTAAGCAACCAGCTCAACACATTGCATCATTGACTTCATATGCCCATTCAACTCAANGGTTGATGAATATTAAGCTTCCATACATGTTTCACTTTATCCCTTTCTTTTCCCATTTATGTTTTATAGTTGCGTCAGGTCAGAGCCAATCTAATCATTTAGATAAATTGTATTAAATATTCTATCTTATTGTTGCTTTATTCTTATGGTAAGTGGGTTATCATGGTTTTAGATGAGCTTTTTCAGTAGAGAAAACTATGGTGGAGGAAATAGAGGCAGGGGAAACCGGTAAAGGAGGAAAAATGTTTTTTTTTCAAAGAGGAAACAAAACTTTATGATTCTCCATTCACTTTGATGCGGACTCTGAAGAGTTCAATCAACTTTTACAGACAAGTTTGTTAAACCTAGCTGGCAAAAGAGATTTATGACCTCCACCTTCAGCTGAAAGACCACTATTGCACCCTCATCCTAGTATTTATGGCATACCAATGCATCCACATGCATCCTTACCACTAGAGGCTCCAACCAGTGATGGATGGAATGATGTTCCACATCCACCCAAACTCATGTTGACGAATGGCTCACAATGTCTTTAACATTTCCTCCTCCTCCTCTTAAGAAACCATCTCAACACATTGGATCATTGACTTCAGATGCCCATTCAACTCAACCCCTAAAAGGACTTAAGTCCATTGCTCAAGAGCCTGAACCTAGTAAGGGAAAACAACTGGCCAATTCTGCTAAATTAGATCAATTTGATACTTCTTCACACTAAGTCACATCCCATTCCTAGCATCTCATACTTGAATACAAACATATCCCTTTTGGAGACATGGATCTAGAGGCTTCATCAGTTAAAGGTAAAATGCATGTCAATGCATATTCACAGGTGCTCCAAATGGTGGATTCTAAAAACAGTGGACAGAGGCAAACTGCCTCACATAAAAAGTATGATTTTTTATTTTATAATGATTGATTTTGAGTTGACTGTTGGGACATACTTCACTTATTTTTGGACATGAGGTATTTTTGAACAACACTTATTTTTGGACAACATAATGTCCTATTATTTTTTAGCACACACACTTATATTCAATATTTGGGGAGACACAAGTGTTATTTGAAATACTTTATTGTGGGCTGAGTTGATATTTATATGTTGTGAAATATTGAATGGAATGGATGCATAATTATTTATGGAGGAACAAGGTGATAAAAAACATATACATAATGGGTCCCCGCCTATTAGTTAATATTTATTATACCCTTATCATTATTTATTAATATTTATTTATGAGTTGTCCCTATCTAATTAAAAGTTATTTAAGTAACTTAACTAAAAGTAGTTGGAACTACCCAAAACTACTTTTGGAGAATAAAAGGACACGAGGAACAAGCCAAAGGGAGATAGAAGCACAAACCCTGATAAGGTTCACTCTTGCTCTAAAGTGAGATTATTAGGGTATTACATATTATCAGGGTATTAATAGTGGGAAGCCCAACAAAGGCAAGCCCAAAACCAACCCCCTCAATAAGAGGTTGTATTATGTCCTCCATATCTCTTTCATTTCAAAGAACAAGAGGTATATCTCCTAAGTTCAATACTTTATTTGAAGCTGGAAGAAGAAAAGCCATTTTAGAAATTCAACAATCTAAACTCCAAAGATCTTTATCTGAATCTTTTAATTCATCAATTTCCTTGAATGTTATCTCTTTCAAGATGACATCTTTAAGTACTTCTCCTTGCACTAGTCTATCTACTTCCTCACATCTCTTTTAACAGTGATTGGAAGCATTTTCAATCATCACATTATGATTTAGTCCACAACAAATCTTTCCAAAGTAATAAAAAAATGGTTTACTTCAGTTTGAAGAAGATGCAACCAATATGCCATCACATGCATATTCATTGTTGAATCTTACACCAACTGCAAATCCCCTTCCAAAATTTAAGGATCATTTGCCTAAATTCTCAGGAAATGGCACCATTTTAACTAAAGAACATTTGATTGCATTTTCAAATGCATGTCATAACATAGGTGAAAATGATAATGATACTCGCATGTGCTTGTTTGTCAACTCTTTAGAAGGGAAAGTTGTTGCAGATGTTTTTGAATTACCTCTTAAATGTCTTTTCGACTTGGGATGAATTGACTTACTAGTTTAATTCAACTTATGACCAGCCTAAAAATCTATCAGATTTATTAAGGGAATATAATAACATTGTTTATAATAATGGTGAAACAATCAAGTCTTTCAATCTTTGCTTCACCAAATTATACAATCAAATCCTTGAGTTACTCCATCCTCATAACCAAGCTGCTTTCATTCAGTACTATATTACATTGCCTTCTTCATATCATCAAATATTAGAAGAAAAGAATGTAACAAACTTAGGAATTGCACTTCAAACTTGCTTAGAGTATGAAGAACAATTGGAAAGAACATGTCTTCCCAAGGAAGATTCTATAAAGCAGACTGATGTGTCTATAGTTTTGTAGCTTGTTCAAGATATGAGCAATCAAATGATTAATTATGAGAGAAAATGTGTCACCTCAACTTCATCTCATGTTCAGTCTTCTTCTCAAGTTGTTTTGAGAAATCAACCAACTAATTCTTCATTTTATAATCAACCAAAGGTTATTCTCTCTAGGGCTTGGTGTAATTTCTGTGATGATAATCATGAAGAAAGTACCTGTGAAGTTAATGAAAGGGCACAAGAGAGAATCTTTGGCAAAAAGACTGAAAGAACTATTGTTTCCTTAGATTGGGGTCTTGAGGAAGATGTGATGTTAGTAAACACAAGAAATAAATCATACGCAAATAAAGGGAAGGGTAATATTCCCAAGACTACCTTTGCTCCTAATTCCTCTTCCCAAAGAGAAAACCCTTAGGTTGTCACGACAACTCAAAGTCTAGATGAAACAACCTATTTTCCTCAATCAAAATATAACATTCTTAATCAACTAGCTAACATAAAAGCAGATGCATCTCTCTTGGACATGCTCACCATCATGGAACAACAGGAGCATCTAAAAAATTATACGGAAGGAAAAATTTCTCCAATAGCTAGTACATCTGAAAATTTTGATGGGGATGATTCACATGTATATAGAATAGGTGTAAATGATTTTAGGAATCTTGTAAAAAATCCTCCTTTTTATAGTTCTGTAAAAATAATGGATATGATAGCTCATTGTTGCTTAATAGATGGTGGATCTGGCCCTAGTGTCATGTCCAAGATTATTATGGAAGAACTAGGACTATCTTTTACGAATGAAAATGCAAGAAGTATGTTTTCCTATAATAATCAACAACAAACAAAAATCGATGAGATTAAGGATGTAACTCTAGTCCTTTGTGCTCATCCTGAAATTAGAACCACTCTAAAGATTCAAGTAATTAACATGTTTGTTAGTAATTATTCAATTATTTTGGGTAGAGATTGGAAAGCCTTGACTGGTGATTATTTATCATTATATGGTTCACATATGTCCATTCCAAAAAATGGGAAGAATATCATTGTTTTAAGGGAAAGACAAATCTCACAATATATTGAAAAAGTTCATCAACTGAATGTAAATTATATTGAGGAAGATATTGGTGTGTATTCTATTTTTGATGATGAAGATGATGCTTCTCTTGAAAAACTTTATGATTATGAATATGGCATGTGTAATATGCCCTTTGATGGTGCATGTTCAAGTGAAGGTAATGAAGCAAACATTGTGTTATACTCTCCTGTAGGTAAAATTCACAATTTTTCCTATAGACAAGAATTTTCATGTACAAATAATGTTACTAAATTTGAATCCTTGTTGTTAAGAATTGAAATTTCTTACAACGTAGGCTATGGTAATCTTACTATTTACAGAGATTCAAAACTTGTTGTAAATTTTTTAGAAAAATCTATAATCATACCAACAAGTTACTGAAAATATAGACCCAAGTTGTTTGGAGTTTAATTCGAAATATGTTATCTTTTAACATTACTCACATCAAAAGGTAATTGAATTCAATAGTTGTTAGGTTAATTGTTTTTGCAGCTTCTCCTACAAGGCAATTATTACCCCAAAGACCTGATTGCACATTTTTATCCTCATATAAACCTCATCATCCTAATAATGTGGAATCGTGGCATGTCTTCCCTTATGATGAAAGCATTTACGCTTTTATTTAGAATGAGCAGTATAAGCCAAAGGAAATATTTTTTCTTGAAGATAATAAAATTCACAAAGGCTTGACTTCTCTCGAAAGATCATTCTCAACTAGTGATGTGAATAGGAGATATCATTCCAATGCACATTGGAACTCAAGAGCATCTAATTTTTTAAAAATTTGAGCCCAATGTTCAGAAGACGAAAAGAAAAAATTCATAGATTTATTATCTGAATTTAGAGATGTTTTTTCTTAGTCTTATGAGGATATTCGTGGTTTGGATACTAGTGTCATCCAACATGCTATTATGATTAAGGAAGAAGCAAAACCTATTAGGAAAAAAAAAAGACCTATCAACCCTGCTCTTGAAGGGACAATCAGAAAAGAAGTGGAAAAGCTAATAAATGCTCATGTAATATTTTCAATTAAATATTTCAAGTGGGTATCTAATCTGGTTCATGTATGAAAAAATAATGGTGACATACGTTTATGTTTTGATTTTCGAGTAATTAATAGAGCTAGAATGAAGAATAACTTTCCCCTTCCTAATATGGAAATGATTTTGCAACAAGTAGTAGGATCATAGATGATGTCCTTACTTGACGATTTTTTAGGTTATAATCAAACCAGAGTAAAAAGGACAAACAAATATAAAACCACTTTTACAACTCGATTAGGCACCTTCGCTTATGAACGAATGCCTTTTGGCTTATCTAATGCAGGTGCCACTTTTCAAAGAGCTATGCAGATAGCTTTTGATGATCTTATCAGTAAATAATTCACATCTATCTTGATGACTTAACTGTTTACTCAAAAAACCGATCAAATCATTTCGATCGTCTTAAAAAATTATTTTTGCAATGCAAAAAAATTGGCATGTCTCTAAATCCTTCAAAATATGTTTTTGGCGTTACTCAAGGTAAAATTCTCGGTCATATTGTTTCAAATTTAGGAATCAACATTGACCTTGAGAGAGTTACCGCTATTTTAAATCTTCCAGCCCCTACATCTAAAAAGGAAATTCGATCTTTTATGGGCAGAATTAACTTTGTTAGAAGAGTTGTTCATAATTTCACTGTAATAGTTAAACCTATTCATAACATGGTGAAACAAAATCAATCTTTTTCTTGGACAAAAGATGTTGAAAAATCTTTTGTGGGAATTAAAAAGGCAATCAATTCTACACCGGTCTTCGTGAAACCATATTTTGACAAAGACTTTACTATCTATACAAACTCAATAAAAGAAACAATCTTTGTTATTCTTCCGCAAAAGGATGATCAAAACAATGAACAACCTATAGATTACATGAGCCATAGCCTATTTGATGATGAAATCAAATATTTTCTAATTGAAAAGCACACTTGTTCTCTTGTTAATGCTATAGAAAAATTTCACCACTTTATTCTTGGAAAGCATACACAGGTAAAAGTCCCTTTACATGCTGTCAAGGTTTTACTTTCACAAACTCATCTTTCAGAAAAATTTGCACATTGGCTTGCAAAAATCCAAGAACATGATTTAACGATCACAACATAAAAAAAAATTAGGGACGCGACTTAGCATTTCACTTGGTTAAACATCCTGAATCAAGTGATTCTTCTGAAAACGATGAAAATGCCTTATGAACATTGTTTTTTTTTATTGAAAATCAAAATCTTGTTCTTGTTGAACATCCTTGGTATAATGACCTTGTTTATTATTTGCAATTTCAAAAGTGTCTTGATTACCTTGAATCTCATCAATGGAAGAGGCTCCACCTTGAAGCCTCTAAATATATGATCTTAGGCATTTATTAATTTCGAAGATCTATTGATGGGTTGTTGTTACGATGTATAGATAATGCAATGAATTACAAAATCTGGAGAGAAATCCATGGATCAACATATTCAAACATTCATATCGGTGGTCACTTTGCAATGAAAGCCATTGACTTTAAAATTTTGAGAACGAGTTATTATTGGCCTTACATTTTTAGAGATTCATTTAAATTCACAAGGGTTTGTGATAAGTGCCAAAAATTTGTTGGTAAAGAACAATTTTCTGTCATGCTCTTGCAACTTGTTCTTCTTGATTTTCCATTTTCTAAATGGGGTTTAGATTTAATTGGCCCTATCAATCATCTATTTTCTGCTAGACATATTTTTATACTTGCAACAACAAATTACTTTGGTTAGTGGATTGAAGTTGTACCACTTAAGCGTGCACAAGATGAGCATGTCATTTATTTCCTAGAATCTAATATCTTTTTTCTTTTTGGTCTTCCCATTGAAAAAATTTCAGATAATGGACCAACTTTCATTTTTGTAAAATTCACTCAATTTCTTAGTAAATTTGGTGTGAAACATTTTACTTCTTCTACCTATTATCCGCAAGGAAATGGGCAAGATGAGTCCACTAATAAAAACTTGGTAAAAAAATTAAGGAAGATTATAGATGATTAAACCCACGAGTGGCACACACTACTCACGTATGCACTTTGGGCAAATTGGACCACTGCTAAATCTAGCACTGGTCATACTCCATTTCAACTTTTATATGGCCAGGAAGTTATTATTCCTGTAGAACTTGAACTTACCTATCTTCGATTAACATTACATGTTGAAGAATTGAATACGACATATATTTCTCAAAGAATAAATGCTTAGCTTGCCTTGGAACAACAAATAAACCACACTCTGAAAAATTTAAGAAAAAGGCAGCAAACTATCAAAACATATTTCGATAAGAAAGCCAAATATGTTATTTTTCGGGTTGATGAGAAAGTGTTGCTTTGGGATTCTACACACGCTGATAGAGGAAAGCATTCCAAATTTCAGAAGCTTTGGTTGGGTCCTTATAAAATCGCCTCTGTCATAGGTAACAATTCATACTTAATAAAATACATGGAAGAGTGAATGTTTTCATATACTACAAATTGTTCGCATTTAAAGAATTATGTTGAACCAGAATGATCTAATTGATCAAATTTCTAATGCTTTCTATATATATTTCTTTTCATTTGTGTTTATTGTTTTTCTGTTTGTACAGTTGATTTTCAGTTTGAATTTTATCGGTTTTGAGCTTTTCATTTTCTTTGGCATTATTTTTTAGTCAAGCTAGATCACCTAAGCCACTTATTTTGTCATGTTGAATGGAAAATTTGGCTGATCTTCTTTGAAATTGATAAGAACATAAAAGACAACTGATCTTCTTTTGGGTCTGTAATGATACTTGTGTAGTAGTTGCCTATGCCTATAGTTTTTTTCCTGAAACATGATGCACAAGCTATTCCCATTTTCTTCTTTCTTGTTTTATTTTTGCAAAGAGCATATCAGAGAAATTGTTGACAGTTTCGAGCAAAGTATGATTTCTGCAAAACCAAAGATTCTTTGATTCTATCCAAGTAAAAATTTCCTACCCTATGGAGTCGCCAGATTTTGACTCACAACTAGTCACTAGCATGCAAAATGTTGCAAGGCATATATAAAAAAAAAGGTTATTAATAAATATGACTATTAGGTGGGACCCCTACTGAGAAAAGGAAAAGAATGATAATGCACTAAATCTACATATGTTCTCAGAAGTTAATGGCATCATTCAATTTCACTTTCGATTGGTTGAAGCATCTCACTGCATCCATGGTCATAATATGCATATGGAGGTCAAATGGTGATTGGAAAAAACATGAGTCTTGCCATATTCTTCTTTCATCAGGTTATAATGGTTTTTGTTGCTACATTATTTTATTTTTTTTATGTTACATGCGAAAACATTCATTGTGGCATATTCAAAGTTTTGTTGCAAATGATAAGTGTTGTCTTTTCACATTTGAAAATGTGGTCGATTATATTAAGACATTCAATGTGCAATGGTATTCAAACTATATGACAAAACTTGCATGTTATATGAATAGAATTGAGCTTTCATATACAACACTTAGTTATTTTGGATGGGTGGCAACTATGGTTATATTTTCAAGTTTTTAACGTTACATGGTGTATATGGTATATTGCAAAGTGGGTTGTGTTGTTTGATTGACATTGTTTTAACAACAATTGAATTTGGTTTAATATGATGAAACTTGGTCGTAATATTTTGAGCCGCTAACTTGTGGGCATTTATGCCAACTGACATGGTGTGTGGTCCCTTTCCCGAGAGGCAAGTTTCAATTGGGTGTTGTGTTGATTGTATTGAAAAGTGGTGTTGAGTTGGCGAAGGTATTACTATTTGATAGTATTGGAAACATAGTGGTGATTGATGTGCATTTAATGCACCACTACGCGGGTTTTGTCACCCTTAGTTCACTTTGGTTTTAGCATTGTGCACCTGAGTTCTTTTGTTTTTTTTGCTATGGTGATGAATTGTTTCACAGAGCTCGTACCTTAGCAGTTTTGGTAATAAATTTCTTGCATCCTGGTCTTTAAGACGCCATTTTGAAAAGGTATGAGGTTTTCAGTTTGTTTTACATCTAATACTGCAAAAGTTTGTCAATAAATGGTTGTTTGGATCTGGTTTGGCATTGTTGTTGCATAAATGTTTCTTTTTCCCCCTCTTGTCATTTATTGTAAAGGAATTAAAAGGGTTTTGAGCTGCACTCACTTCATTCATTATCTTCTTTCCATTATGTTTTGTGTCAAGAAAGATTGTAGTTACAGTCTCTATTTTCTTATGAGGTTTGAACTCGAACCTCTAAAGTGTGATCTACGATGTTTACCATCTTTACACAACAATGGATTGATGGGTTTGTTCAAAAAATATTTATGACATGGATTGAATTTAACAACCATTGCACCAGAAGCAGTTTTGGTCACAAGTTTTATGTTTATATAATTGTCCTCTTTTCCCTTAAAAGATACTCATGAACCATGCCCTTGTTTTACACTTGGGTATTACCTAGGTTTTAGTTCGAACCAAAACTTGGTCTTAAAAAATTGTAAC
>JZKD02S1410238.1:0-11211 GCA_000966675.3 Picea glauca
ACCCCAAAAAAATGTTGTTTAGGGACTCAAAACGACCTCAGAATTTTTGGACCCAAAAAATCATAAAAAAACTTCCAAGATGTGGAACCATTATGAATTAGTGGAACATGTGGGTGGCCAATGGTATATACACCTAGATTATTCCTCCATCCTTAGGAAGCAATGGTATTCATTGCATCAAGTTCCTCCATCAAATGGGGAAAATTATGTTGAATATGAGTCCTGGTGAGCCACTTTCCCTTGTGAATAAGTTGTCCTACTTTGACAACTAAATAGAGTTGGATGTTTTATTGGAGAGTTCCCTTCATATTGGTGTCCATTATCCAATCAACATTCTCCTGTTAATTTTTGTTAGGATTGATTTCTGTAGGGTCCAGGTGCTTGGTCGTGTCTGAAGTGTCCAAAAGAGGTGGAAAATATGGATGAAGTAGTTCCACATTAAATACTGGGTGAAAGAAAAGGAAATGGGTAATAATTAATTCAAAATCATTCTCATCCATAGCCTTGGTGATGGTGTAAGTCTTGTATCTAATCCAGGATGATTCGTAACACTCACAGAGGTCTAGGAGGATCCATAAATGATAAAAAAAATGATCATCTCAAACATTCTAAAAAAATGACTTCATTGCATATATCTCAAAGATATCTTTCCAACGATGCAAAAATCACATCAAACTGAGTTGTATGAAAAAGTTATATCTGGTCAAATTTTTGGTCAAACCAGACAAAACGCCAATGTCAAAGGTGACACGCTGTCACATGTCACTCATTTTGGAATTTTCAAGCATCCATGTGGACCAATAAAAAAAAATGTCACGTGTCATTTGTACTCTGACATGGCATCTGTATGATGATGTGGAAGTTGATAGATTGTAAGTATAGTTAACATATGTATGATGATGTGGAAATGATTGGGTAGTGACATGGAAGTTCATACGATCCATGTGGCACCACTGGAAGGGTGACACATGGCCTATCGTATAGTCTATGTGGAATACAGGTCAGAAAGTGATGTGGTAGGGGTCGTACAACAACAACCAAGGATAAGTTTCCATGTGGGCCAATCAAATGGGACCACATGGCACCTTCGAGAAGGCCAAGTTGGCCTAAGGATCAAAATGGTAATGGGATAGGTGGGTTTTGAACCCCTGACCTCCCATAGAATCTGAAAGTAATATTCCAATGTTCCAATGACTTAACATACTTCTGCTAACCACTATGGGATATTTAGTGTTGTTATAACACACACTTAGACAAATATTTAATCCTAGACCTATATAGATTGGAATATATTACAAGGTCGACACAGATCTTGAGACATGTACAAACAATCTATGAGGGTACATTATGGAGCATTGATTTTCATGCCAAGGAAGACAAGGTTTATGGTATTGTCTTGATTTGCATGTCATGGAGCACTATGTCCAAATATAGGCTTGTTTATACTCATTTTTCTCATTTTCTCGATAGGAGTACGATGGTGATGTTATTTTTGTGTTAATGTGTTGTCTAGGAAATTCTTAGTCCATATTTTCATTAATGAGCACCATAGTGTATTGTTTGGTGTGTAAAGAGGGTGAAGTTGAGCTAGTTCAAAATATGGTCGAGTTTGTTCTCATTTTTCTCAGAATTTCCCAACGAATTCAATGGTATAATCTATTTTTAGTTTGAGCCACGAAATTTAAGAGTAACTTCAAATTTGGCTTTGTAAGTCCATTTTTTATTGTAATTTTGACATTTGAGATTATGAAGAGTGGTCTCATTGTTTAAAAGGGAACTTGAAGATGAAGTAAAATCTGTCATCAATATTGTATTTTGAGTTCTTTTATTTTATTTTGTGTTATCTCATTATTATTCAAGTTATTCATCATGTTATAAGGTTTTTGATAATAAGAACATCGTCATGTTTTCTATAAATCACCTCAATATGATCAATAATTATTCTAAATCAAGTTAGATGCTACTATGGGTTTTTAAAGATTAATATTGGTATCTAAGGATTTACGGATCAATATCGGAGTGGGTGGAGATTATTGTGGAGTACCGTGAGGCACTCTTTCTACAAATGAAACCATAACTTATCTCCCACCTAAATATTTTGTGGTACATGATGTTTTTCATGGCACTGCTTGTACTTGGTGTTTATTTTATGAAAAATGTCATGAAATTTTTGTTGAATGGGATAGATTTGCTTGAAAATTTTGGCTACTCGAGAGATTGGGTCTGATCATGGGAGGACTCTTCCTATTTAGCTAGAATGGGTAGAGCTACATTGATGGGTCCCAATGGATGGAACCCCAAGCACACCTAAAAAGGGTTGTGGAAAATAGAGTTGTGGAGTGCTCTGTTGTAGCTATGTTGAATATAAGGAAGGCTCTCATCCCATGTGCATAGATGTTTGGAATTGTACATCCTTGGCATATGGAAAATCATCATGTTGACCACCTTTGATTTTCCATCAGTCTCTAGGTGGAAGGTAGTTGATTTGGTCAACTTCATGTCCATCATTGACCATGGGATGAAAAAAAATGTAATCAAGAACCTATTTTATTGATCTAACTATGGGATCCAAAAATGAACCCAAACAATTTCAATGAAGATCTTAGAGGTGGCCTCGACTATGATGATCTTCTTGTAGGATGTCAAAACTGTCATTTAGATAATCGATCAATGACCACAAAGACATAGTCATTCCCATGCTTGGTTGAAGGTATAATGGACAAGTCATCCATGGATATTAACTACCAAGGCCTATTAGTACTAGGAAGAGGGGTGTATACCCCATGTTTCTTGATGGAGGGTTTCGAAATGGTGTATCTAATGTAGGATCTGATGTACTTCGAGACATATTTTCAAGGCTTCGACCAATATAAAATCTTTTGTAGTATTGCAATTGTTTTTTCACACCAAAGTGTCTTTCCACCCAATTGTAATGATCTTCCCAAATAATCTTTCCATTATTTCTTGAGGGAAAATAAACATGGATTAGGTGACATAGCAGTCCATCCGAGAGATGAAATTTTGGAACTAGTTTTCCTATACTCAATATATGATAGGGAGAAACAAATTCATAGTAAGTATTGTATAATTGTGGCCACCGAGATTTCTCATGCCCATTAGAGTTAAGAATTGTGGTTATCACCATAACTGGGGGTCGACTGAGGCATTCTGCAACATGGTTGATGTTTCCCTTATTGTACTTGATGTTTAAGTGGAATTGTTGTATGTACTTGGAGCACTTTTGATGTCAGTCATTCTGTAACTTTCTCTATGTATGCATGGATTGTAGAGGCATGTGATCAGTATGGATTCCCATTTACTTCCCTAAAATGTAATGCTTCCCCTGTCTACATGCCTACACAATGGAGCATACATGTTTTTCATAGGTGGGGTATCTCCAAACATAAGAAGACAGTGTTTCACTATGATATTCCATTAGATTCCCATGGTGAGTGGGGATTGCACTGATAACATAATATGAAACATTTGTCTCAATCTAAAATGGTTGTTGCAGTTCTGGAAAAATAAGGACTGGTGCTAAGAAGAGGCCAAATTTCAAATACTGGAATGCTTTCTATTGGTACGTGACCCAAACAAAATTGCACTTATCTCCACCCTTGACCACCTGGCTTAGGGCCCAAGCGATGTGAGAGAACCTCAACACAAACATGTGGTAAAAGTTGATGAGGCCCAAGAAGTTGTGGATCTCAGTCAATGTTTTTGGGGCCAACCAATCATGAATGGCTTGGACCTTAGTCAGATCCACATACACACCTTTCTCATCCATGATCTATTCCAAATATTATATTCTCTGCATGTCGAAAGAACATTTATCCAAATTTTCATATAACTTGTGTTGTCGCAAGGTGCCAAAGACCTGCTAAATATTCTTCAAATGTTCCTCCTAGTTTTATCTAAAGATGAGGATGCCATCCAAATATATGACCACAAAGGAGTTTTTGAATGTTCACAATATATCATCCATCATCCTCATGAATCTATTTGGTGAATTAGTCAAGACAAAGGGCATGATCATCCACTCAAAGAGACCTTCTTTAGACTCGAAGGTTGTCTTCCATACATTAGTTTTTTCAATCAACACCCGGTGGTATCATGACTGTGGATCAATATTACTAAAACATTTTTCTCCCTTGAGTTGATCGAGAAGATCATCAATCCAAGGGATTGGGTACCATTTTTTTACTGTGATCTTGTTTAGGGATCTATAATCAATACAAATTCACCATGTCCCATCCTTCTTATTTACCATAACAATTAGGATATTGGTCTGATGTGGCCCTTCAGAATTAGTTCTTGGATTTATTGTTTTATTTCTTCATTCTACAGAAGAAAATGCCTATATATGGGGTCATTGGGAAAAGGATCAACAGGTTTCAAATCAATTATGTTCTTGAATTGATAGTGAAAAAGCACCTCGGTAGGTGAGGCAATGACGTCTTGATGCTATTATACTATATTCTCTACCTATTGTTGTTGTGTAGATAGACCTCATCCATATGTTTTGGCAGTTGTAGTGACCTTCCATTCATCTTTCAACCATACCATAAAGAGGAAAAATATCCCATTCTGAGAGACCACCATTAGAAACTGCTTCATGGATATCATAGGGACTGCAATAGTCAAGACTTCATCCAATTCCCTGTATAGTTGACCTCCCATAGTAATAATGAAACCACAGTACCTAGATTCATAAATAGCATGATAATTCTAGATACATGGTTGTCCTAAAAGAACATGAAAAACTTCAAAGGGGGAAGCATCACACAATACCACATCTTTTAAGGTTTTGATGTCATAATGGAAGAAACATTGTTGGTTGAAAAATACGTCTCGTCCCTTGCTGAGACAACCAATGGTGTATGGAAGAGGATGTGGAACCATTGTTATATTCAACCTCTTAATGACCTCTGTTGAGATCAAGTTCTTTTATCTACCACTATCAATAAATAAATGGAAGGGATTCTCATTCACCCACATATGTGAGTGAAAGTGGTGCTCCCCTTAGGCTCTTCTGGCTCCTCTGGTTGGAATTTTGTGGTAGCGATGGGGACATTGGGTTTCATGTCAATGATTCATTTTCCATTATTTAGTTGTGAATTAGAGTCTATGTCAGAATCTAACTCTAAGTATTTTGTCTCAAACAACAATGATTATTTGGAGAGACATTCATCAATGTTGTGTGAAGGGATTTTGTGGAACAAACACCACTTTCCAGTGTCCTTATTCAACTTCTCATTATCCTTCTTTGTTGGTGGCTTGGAATCATTTTCTCGAGGTTTCCCATCCTTCCTCTATCATTTTATTTGGAAGTTAGGGCCACCTTTACTGTGCTTCTATTGTGATAGGTTTGTATAATTGAAATTTCACTTATTCTTTTTCTTGAAAATTTTCTCGATCTTGAAATAATATTGGTAAGTGTCTCCCAAAGAGGATATGTCTCGAAAATACATATTTGTTTGGATGTACCGATGTAGGCCACTATGGTACATAAATACTATGTGTCACTAGGAGTCTCTAATACCCACTTTTGTGTGCAAGGTATGGAAGATGTTGGTGTATTCTGGCACCATATGGTCTCTCTCTTGATGCATAGTTTTTCATATTGTGTATTGGTCATCATAGTTTCCCACAAGGTAGTACTACTCCTTGAGGGCATCATACAAATCCTCCCAAGTGGGTTCTGGCCCAAGAATTGTGGATTCATCTCTTACATGTTTCTCATAGTAAGTCTCCCACCAATCACTGACATGATGAAGATATTTAAGGAGAGAGAAGGTGATTTTTTCATTGTTGGAAAAATTTTTGATAGAGAAATAACCCTTTAATAAACTTAACCATGTTTCCAAAGCATCGAAATCTATTTTTCCTTCAAATAAAGGAATACCAAAGTTAAATTATACCTTAATCGGTGTTGGACCTCTAACGTGATTGTTGGTTGAAGTTTTTGTTGTCCCTTTCTACAACTGTTGAAGGATGTGGGTGAAAGAATCCATCATCTCTTTCCTCTATTGTGTGAGGGATTCCTCGAGAAACTATTTCATAGGAACTCCTAATTAGTTGTATCTCTTTTCTTCCACCATGGGAGGCCTCTTGGGCTAGATAGAGCAATTTTAATCAAGATAAACTATCTTGATACCCAAATCTGTATACCTTGACCTTGTCAGGGACATGCACTAACAAACGACAGGGAGTGAACTCCTCTGTTATCACTGATACATATTATTTTGAGAGTGAAGTGAAGGAAGAGATAGAACAAGGAAACACACACACACACACACACACACACATATATATATATATATTGCAAGAAACACAGTAATATAGTTAAACTAAGAATATATTAATGATTCTCTTGAATACAAATGATTGTACAAATGCAAAGCACAAAAGATAGTTGGAATGTTGGTATCTTATCTCTAAGGATAGATATGTGATTACTACTCTCATTGGAAAGAAGTTGATTAAAAAGAGCCTAAAAAATAATTTAACATAAAGAATCAATGAGAAAACCCTAAACATCTCAAATCCCAACCTGACAAGATGATACTCAAAAAGGTTTATGGGCCCCGATGTGGTTAATTGATATGTCAACTTATTAGGGGTGTAAATTTTGAATATGATATCCATTTGGGGTGCTTGGTACCTCATCANAAATGGGTAATAATTAATTCAAAATCATTCTCATCCATAGCCTTGGTGATGGTGTAAGTCTTGTATCTAATCCAGGATGATTCGTAACACTCACAGAGGTCTAGGAGGATCCATAAATGATAAAAAAAATGATCATCTCAAACATTCTAAAAAAATGACTTCATTGCATATATCTCAAAGATATCTTTCCAACGATGCAAAAATCACATCAAACTGAGTTGTATGAAAAAGTTATATCTGGTCAAATTTTTGGTCAAACCAGACAAAACGCCAATGTCAAAGGTGACACGCTGTCACATGTCACTCATTTTGGAATTTTCAAGCATCCATGTGGACCAATAAAAAAAAATGTCACGTGTCATTTGTACTCTGACATGGCATCTGTATGATGATGTGGAAGTTGATAGATTGTAAGTATAGTTAACATATGTATGATGATGTGGAAATGATTGGGTAGTGACATGGAAGTTCATACGATCCATGTGGCACCACTGGAAGGGTGACACATGGCCTATCGTATAGTCTATGTGGAATACAGGTCAGAAAGTGATGTGGTAGGGGTCGTACAACAACAACCAAGGATAAGTTTCCATGTGGGCCAATCAAATGGGACCACATGGCACCTTCGAGAAGGCCAAGTTGGCCTAAGGATCAAAATGGTAATGGGATAGGTGGGTTTTGAACCCCTGACCTCCCATAGAATCTGAAAGTAATATTCCAATGTTCCAATGACTTAACATACTTCTGCTAACCACTATGGGATATTTAGTGTTGTTATAACACACACTTAGACAAATATTTAATCCTAGACCTATATAGATTGGAATATATTACAAGGTCGACACAGATCTTGAGACATGTACAAACAATCTATGAGGGTACATTATGGAGCATTGATTTTCATGCCAAGGAAGACAAGGTTTATGGTATTGTCTTGATTTGCATGTCATGGAGCACTATGTCCAAATATAGGCTTGTTTATACTCATTTTTCTCATTTTCTCGATAGGAGTACGATGGTGATGTTATTTTTGTGTTAATGTGTTGTCTAGGAAATTCTTAGTCCATATTTTCATTAATGAGCACCATAGTGTATTGTTTGGTGTGTAAAGAGGGTGAAGTTGAGCTAGTTCAAAATATGGTCGAGTTTGTTCTCATTTTTCTCAGAATTTCCCAACGAATTCAATGGTATAATCTATTTTTAGTTTGAGCCACGAAATTTAAGAGTAACTTCAAATTTGGCTTTGTAAGTCCATTTTTTATTGTAATTTTGACATTTGAGATTATGAAGAGTGGTCTCATTGTTTAAAAGGGAACTTGAAGATGAAGTAAAATCTGTCATCAATATTGTATTTTGAGTTCTTTTATTTTATTTTGTGTTATCTCATTATTATTCAAGTTATTCATCATGTTATAAGGTTTTTGATAATAAGAACATCGTCATGTTTTCTATAAATCACCTCAATATGATCAATAATTATTCTAAATCAAGTTAGATGCTACTATGGGTTTTTAAAGATTAATATTGGTATCTAAGGATTTACGGATCAATATCGGAGTGGGTGGAGATTATTGTGGAGTACCGTGAGGCACTCTTTCTACAAATGAAACCATAACTTATCTCCCACCTAAATATTTTGTGGTACATGATGTTTTTCATGGCACTGCTTGTACTTGGTGTTTATTTTATGAAAAATGTCATGAAATTTTTGTTGAATGGGATAGATTTGCTTGAAAATTTTGGCTACTCGAGAGATTGGGTCTGATCATGGGAGGACTCTTCCTATTTAGCTAGAATGGGTAGAGCTACATTGATGGGTCCCAATGGATGGAACCCCAAGCACACCTAAAAAGGGTTGTGGAAAATAGAGTTGTGGAGTGCTCTGTTGTAGCTATGTTGAATATAAGGAAGGCTCTCATCCCATGTGCATAGATGTTTGGAATTGTACATCCTTGGCATATGGAAAATCATCATGTTGACCACCTTTGATTTTCCATCAGTCTCTAGGTGGAAGGTAGTTGATTTGGTCAACTTCATGTCCATCATTGACCATGGGATGAAAAAAAATGTAATCAAGAACCTATTTTATTGATCTAACTATGGGATCCAAAAATGAACCCAAACAATTTCAATGAAGATCTTAGAGGTGGCCTCGACTATGATGATCTTCTTGTAGGATGTCAAAACTGTCATTTAGATAATCGATCAATGACCACAAAGACATAGTCATTCCCATGCTTGGTTGAAGGTATAATGGACAAGTCATCCATGGATATTAACTACCAAGGCCTATTAGTACTAGGAAGAGGGGTGTATACCCCATGTTTCTTGATGGAGGGTTTCGAAATGGTGTATCTAATGTAGGATCTGATGTACTTCGAGACATATTTTCAAGGCTTCGACCAATATAAAATCTTTTGTAGTATTGCAATTGTTTTTTCACACCAAAGTGTCTTTCCACCCAATTGTAATGATCTTCCCAAATAATCTTTCCATTATTTCTTGAGGGAAAATAAACATGGATTAGGTGACATAGCAGTCCATCCGAGAGATGAAATTTTGGAACTAGTTTTCCTATACTCAATATATGATAGGGAGAAACAAATTCATAGTAAGTATTGTATAATTGTGGCCACCGAGATTTCTCATGCCCATTAGAGTTAAGAATTGTGGTTATCACCATAACTGGGGGTCGACTGAGGCATTCTGCAACATGGTTGATGTTTCCCTTATT
The DNA here is from genome assembly GCA_000966675.3 of Picea glauca. NCBI lineage: Eukaryota > Viridiplantae > Streptophyta > Pinopsida > Pinales > Pinaceae > Picea > Picea glauca. Next base: position 9,407 of record JZKD02S1410238.1, read on the forward strand.
GTACTTGATGTTTAAGTGGAATTGTTGTATGTACTTGGAGCACTTTTGATGTCAGTCATTCTGTAACTTTCTCTATGTATGCATGGATTGTAGAGGCATGTGATCAGTATGGATTCCCATTTACTTCCCTAAAATGTAATGCTTCCCCTGTCTACATGCCTACACAATGGAGCATACATGTTTTTCATAGGTGGGGTATCTCCAAACATAAGAAGACAGTGTTTCACTATGATATTCCATTAGATTCCCATGGTGAGTGGGGATTGCACTGATAACATAATATGAAACATTTGTCTCAATCTAAAATGGTTGTTGCAGTTCTGGAAAAATAAGGACTGGTGCTAAGAAGAGGCCAAATTTCAAATACTGGAATGCTTTCTATTGGTACGTGACCCAAACAAAATTGCACTTATCTCCACCCTTGACCACCTGGCTTAGGGCCCAAGCGATGTGAGAGAACCTCAACACAAACATGTGGTAAAAGTTGATGAGGCCCAAGAAGTTGTGGATCTCAGTCAATGTTTTTGGGGCCAACCAATCATGAATGGCTTGGACCTTAGTCAGATCCACATACACACCTTTCTCATCCATGATCTATTCCAAATATTATATTCTCTGCATGTCGAAGGAACATTTATCCAAATTTTCATATAACTTGTGTTGTCGCAAGGTGCCAAAGACCTGTTAAATATTCTTCAAATGTTCCTCCTAGTTTTCTCTAAAGATGAGGATGCCATCCAAATATATGACCACAAAGGATTTTTTGAATGTTCACAATATATCATCCATCATCCTCATGAATCTGTTTGGTGAATTAGTCAAGACAAAGGGCATGATCATCCACTCAAAGAGACCTTCTTTAGACTCGAAGGTTGTCTTACATACATTAGTTTTTTCAATCAACACCCGGTGGTATCCTGACTGTGGATCAATATTACTAAAACATTTTTCTCCCTTGAGTTGATCGAGAAGATCATCAACCCAAGGGATTGGGTACCATTTTTTTACTGTGATCTTGTTTAGGGATCTATAATCAATACAAATTCACCATGTCCCATCCTTCTTATTTACCATAACAATTAGTATATTGGTCTGATGTGGCCCTTCAGAATTAGTTCTTGGATTTATTGTTTTATTTCTTCATTCTACAGAAGAAAATGCCTATATATGGGGTCATTGGGAAAAGGATCAGCAGGTTTCAAATCAATTATGTTCTTGAATTGATAGTGAAAAAGCACCTCGGTAGGTGAGGCAATGACTTCTTGATGCTATTATACTATATTCTCTACCTATTGTTGTTGTGTAGATAGACCTCATCCAGATGTTTTGGCAGTTGCAGTGACCTTCCATTCATCTTTCAACCATACCATAAAGAGGAAAAATATCCCATTCTGAGAGACCACCATTAGAAACTGCTTCATGGATATCATAGGGACTGCAATAGTCAAGACTTCATCCAATTCCCTGTATAGTTGACCTCCCATAGTAATAATGAAACCACAGTACCTAGATTCATAAATAGCATGATAATTCTAGATATATGGTTGTCCTAAAAGAACATGAAAAACTTCAAAGGGGGAAGCATCACACAATACCACATCTTTTAAGGTTTTGATGTCATAATGGAAGAAACATTGTTGGTTGAAAAATATGTCTCGTCCCTTGCTGAGACAACCAATGGTGTATGGATGAGGATGTGGAACCATTGTTATATTCAACCTCTTAATGACCTCTGTTGAGATCAAGTTCTTTTATCTACCACTATCAATAAATAAATGGAAGGGATTCTCATTCACCCACATATG
>JZKD02S1410260.1:0-11211 GCA_000966675.3 Picea glauca
CATCTCTTCTCAGAGATAAGCTGCCACCATTCTAGCGAGTCTTTCACTCTGTATTTTTACAGTCTCTGTACATTTATTTCATTAATAGAAATCATGTATTACTGTATATATGTGATTATGGTTTCATCTCTAATACATTTCCGTTATATTATTGAATATCTATGATATCTCCGTGCATTTCTTTATTATATCTCCGATCTCATTTCCTGCCGAAAAGAATCTGGATCAGTGGTATCAGAGCAGGCTGCTCTTAATCATTTTTTTAGTGCATGTCCCTGACGAGGTCTGAGTATAGAAAGTTGGGTATCAAGCTTGTATCTCTTGAATACAATCTCTCTTGCACACCCAAGAAACCATCAATGGTGGAAGAAAATAAAAATGACAGAGCAGACGATCCTATCAATCCGTTGCTTGAGAAAGCTCTCATGTGATAGAGGGATGAAGTGATGGAGAATTTTTCCCACATCCTTAAATTCCTACCGATATCATCAGGTGCATCTTCATCAAGAGACAACTTTGTAGGAACCTCGCCTTTCAAGGTACAATTTAATTTTGATATTCCTGTATTTGAAGGACAGATAGATGCATAAGCCATAGAAAAATGGTTAACTTTGCTAGAAGGTTATTTCTCTGTTCACAATTTTTATGACAAAAAAAATATCACCTTCGCACTCCTTAAAACTCTCCCTCATGTCAAACATTGGTGGGAAACTTATAGGGAGCAAAGTTCCACAGAGGAGTCTGGAATATATGGGGTCGATCCCACTTGGGATTTTTTTGTGGATGCGGTAAAGGAACAATATTACCTTGTTGGCAACTATGAGGACTAGTACATGAGATGGACCACACTGTGGCAAGAGAGGGGCCAAGCAGTTCCGGAGTTCACCAATACCTTCCATACCTTGTGCACCAAGATGGGTATCAAAGAATCTGAATGAAATTTGGTTCTGAAATACCATTGGGCTCTACACAGATACATCCATACTGAAATGGATTTTCTAGACATCTCATTACTTGGTGATGCTTATTGATATGCTGTTAAAATTGAGCAGAAATTTAAGCACCAGAACAAACAGGAATTCGGGTCTACAAATCCACAACAACCAAAGTATGACAAAGACGACTCTAACAAACAGTCTCCTGAAAACCAGTCCAAGACACAGGAAAAGAAGGGTCACGGGAAGACAAAGAAGGACACCAGAAAATAGTGTGATTTTCACAAAATCCCCTAGCACAACACTGATGAATGTCGCTCAAAACATTCATTAGTGGCCGAGATCAAATACAAGGAGTCGAACCCTGATTCAGAATATGATTATGAAAATACTGGTAAAGGACCAATCATTGACGTAGTCCCCACTGCTATTGTCACGACCACAACAATTCAACCAAAAGAACCAACAGATCCTGAAGAGGGGGAGCAACTTTTTCATTCACATATGTGGGTGAAGGGGACCCCGCTGCATTTTATTGTTGATAACAGAAGCCAGAAAAATCTCATCTCAGCATAGGTCATCAAAAAGTTGGGATTGTCAACAACACCACACCCGCAACCATACAACATTGGGTGGCTTCGGCAAGGAAAATATATTCGTGTCAGCCAACAATGCCGATTGTCATACGACATCCAACCCTTCAAGGATGAGGTATTATGTGATGTTTCCCCACTGGATGTCTATGATGTTCTCTTGGGCCAACCATATATGTCGAGACGCCATGCTGTTTATGAGTCTCGACCCCATAGTTTCATTGTTACTTTGGGCAGTCATCTCTACAGAATACCAGAGGTAGTTCCAACTATTGTTCCACCTAAAAAGTGTTGCAAGGTAGTATCTCATACTGCAAAATACAACTTCTTCACAATATATTCAAAAGGGGAACAGAAGGACACTGCAACCACTACAACCTTGCCCCTTGCACCTTCTATCCAATAGAAGTAGGTTGAAAAGGTTGCAAAAAAGCATAAATATTCCTTCTGCACACCTTCCTCTCATGTAGCTCAACTTGTTGAACAACCTCAACTTCAACAGGTTCATGACAGACTTCCATAAACTAAGCAGCGTGACGTCTCCAACAATACAAGTAGCTCACCAAGATGCAGATCCAGCAAATGCTTTTACCTCTCCCCTAGGAACTCAAAGCAATGGAGACCATTGCTTCCTAAGGAGGGAGGATTGATCCAGGTGGATATCGGTGGCCACCCACCTTTTTCGACTGGATCAAAACAATTTTCTGGCAATTTTGGCAATTTACTATTTTTAGCAGGTTTTAACTTTCGGGGCCTTTTTGAGGGCCTAAATGAAGGTTTTTCGAGACAGAGGTTCTCAATGATATATTAAGGCATTATTGATCCCCCAAAATGAATCTCCGTGATGATACCTTTGCAACGAGCTATCATATGCCTAAAACGAAGATCGTATGCAAAAGTTACGATCCTGGGAATTTGATGTACTAACTTACCCAAATAGGGCCCACATGACTTTTGGCACTTCATCTCCTAGGGTTAGGTTTTTGGATGTCTAGGGTTTTTTTCATTCCTGTTTATTGTAAAAATGCCTTCAGATCTTCATTGTAATAATCTTCTTGCAAATGTGAGTAACCGTCACATCTCTTCTTAGAGATAAGATGCCACCATTCTAGCGAGTCTTTCACTCTGTATTTTTACAGTCTCTATACATTTCTTTCATTAATAGAAATCGTGTATTATTGTATATATGTGTTTATGGTTGCATCTCTGATACATTTCTGTTATATTATTGAATATCTGTGATATCTCTGTGCATTTCTTTATTATATCTCCGATCTCATTTCATGCCGAAAATAATCCGTATCACCGGGACTCCTTCCCGACATACAATATGGTCTAGAAGATTTCCATGTGGTACACAAAAGATACACTTCCTTAGGTTCAAATATATTTGAAATTCCGTACATCTATCAAACATTAGTTAGAGTAGCGCTACATGTTCTTTTAGCAGGTTATATATTGTCCAGTCATCCATGTAGACCTCTACAAACTTGTGGATGAACTCTCAAAATGATGCTATCACAATCCGAGAGAAAACTACAGGGGCATTATTTAAGCCATAGGGAATCACATTGTATGTAAATGATCCCCATTCAGTTATGAATGTGGCATTCTTCTTGTCTTCTTCTGCAATTCTGACTTGGTGATATCCTGATAATATGTCTGTAAATGAATAAGATTATCTTCCTGCAACCTGATCCAACAGTTCATCATTGAAAGGTTTCGGGAATGGATCATGCACACATGCAGAATTCAGACTTATATAGTCCACAAAGACCTGAAATTTTCTATATCCTTCTTTCTCTGGATAAATATGGGGCTAACCCACTCGACTTCTTCGATTGGAAAGATAAGTCCTACCACAAGAATTTTTTCTACTTCCTTCTTGACATTCTCTTTTATTCTAGGATTAAGGTGGTATGGTTTGTGCTTCACAGGTTTTGAGTCAGGTTTTAACTCAATTTTCATTTCTCCCATGGCTCCATTTATACCTTTCAGTTCTGAAAATGTTTTCAGGAACAAGTCCTCATACTCCTATAATAGGTTGTGTACTTCATTCATAGTCTACTCATCCCAATAATCTCCTATAGAAGCTATCTTAGGATGGTCTGTACTCCCTATGTTAACTTTTCACAACTTTAGTGGATGGTTATAGGAGCTATAGGTGTGACTAGGTATAGTATCCTGAATTTCTCTACTACCTTTTGTTTCCTTGATAGTTAAATTTCTAAGTTCTTCTAAGTCATCAATTTTTTCTAGGTCTTTCCCAACTTTGCAGCAAGCTACATGTATCTTATTAGACTCATGACTCAGACTAGAATGAAGAAATTGAACATGGTCATCACATACTACTAGCTTTGATCTTTGTTTGCAAATATCAGTAAAAATCATTTCTTCGATTCTTTGAAGAACCGTGTTGAGCTCAGGGTACTTACTTGTAAAGGAGAAGTCCTTGAAAAACTTGTCTTGTAAGGTCTACCAACATTTTTTTTGTCATTTGGTCTCTTCATATATGTACCAGGATTTTGGGATTGGACCTAGTGAGTGGAGAAATACCTGAACCCATAGGTGAGAGGGTACTTCTGCAACTTGCCATTGTTTCAAGCAATTCTCAATCTGCATTTTGGGGTCATATTGTCCATCGAATAGTTGCACATATTGAAAATCTATATTCATCTCTTCTTTCAGTTGATCCCTACTTTGGAATTGATGATAGATGGCTTACCTCGCATCTTCCCACTCCATAATCAAGGATATGTGAGTGGCACGCCATCTAGAAAGGGTATCCTGCAAGGTTAAGTCAAGAACAAAGATCCTTTGATCTGTCGATATTTTCTCTTCCATGCTGGCTAGAAAACTATGTACCTCTGAGGTACCATCATATGTTGGGTGTTCTCTGACCTCGGTTCCAATCCATCTCGTTTCTTTGACAGTTGTGCATCGTCTTGAGAATATTTGTATGAGCCTTGCTACCAACTATCAAATGCTAATTTTGAATCCTCGTCAACAAATTGTATGCTTCTCGAAATTACCGATCCATGTGCAGTGGGATTTATGTAGTCCGATCTCATTCCCGTTGTTATGGAGTATAATTGGTCAAGAGTGTTAGATTTGATATTTTATGGTCAAATTTTTGTCTTAAAGATTCATATTTTTCCTATATACTCAAAATGCCTTTCTATATCATTTTGTCTATTATTAGGTCTTATGAGAGGTTTTGAAGATTGAAAATGAAGTTTCAAAACAAGTGCTACAAGAAGTTCCTGCATCAGCCTGTTTTCAAGAAAATGACATAGTTTTGGGTTTTTTTGTGATGTCTGATGGTGAAACATGATAATTACACTATTCCACACCCTAAAAGACACATATGACATGAGTAGTTAGGTAACAAAAGGTAATGATAAGCCATAATGGCATGAAATATCATATGCTCTATTTTTTCCTTATAACAAGAAGAGGGGGTTTGGAGATGGTTTTTTGATTCTTGTGGATGCATTTAAACATGTTTTAGCCTTCAGATACAATTTTTGATCATCTGAAAAGTGTTTTGTAGGAGTATTGTATGGAAAAGGAGAAAAAAAACTACTGAAAACAAGGGATTTTCTGGAAATCATTGTTTTTGTAGTCAAGTTCAAACTCAGTCTTTGACCAAATGGAGAGGAATTTGTGAAAAAAAAGAGAGTATTTTCTTAAAAATGAGCTCATATATAAAATCCTCTCTCATTTTTTATACATGTGTCATTGTTTGGGAGATACATGCAGATATTTACAACTCATTTTTCATATTTGAAAATACATGAATTTTCCTATTTTAGTCATCATATTTGGTCACATATTACGAGGATATGAAGATGTATTTTGAAAAAATGAAAGATTTTTTTCTCAATAACGAGATAATATACAACCTCCCCCCTCAGTTGTTACATAGGTGTCATGGTTTAGGAGATACAAATAAATCTTTACAACTCATTTTTCAGAAATTCACCATATGCTATCAAATGGGACAATTAGCCCTTAGTTAGATTCCACACATGCCATGAGGAGGTGTCAAGTCAGGAAGACACATGGATGTTCAAGGAGGATATTTTTTTCTAAATGTCCTCAAATATTTGATTTTATTTGAATGTATTTAATGCTTTAAATGTCAAACCCTATATTTTAGGTATGGGACTGATTTTCCATATTTTTTGTAAGCTTGTTGATATTACTAAGTGAAAATTCGACCCTAGGATGTGTCATATGTCTATTTTGAGTATATCAAATCCAAAATTTGAGGATGTAGTTGCTATCTCATAGATCTATAAAGCTCATAGAAAATCATATGTAAACAAAGGGGGGATTCAATCTGAGGGACTGAGAGAGAGCTGCTGAAGGTGAACAACCTGTGTAATACTTTGAAAAATATTGTCAAGACTTCTATGTAAAAATTTAAACTGATAACACAGTTTATGATCACTTTGTTTTCCTCAATTTATCATTTATTTATTTTTCATCTGCTTTAATGTGGTTTGCTACTATAGGATATATGTATGCAATTCAATGCTGAGAAGACTGTAGTACAGGATATACTATAGTTTTCACCACCAGCCACATTTGAGACTTATATTCACAGTTAGAAAGGGTTTCTAAATGTTGAGTATTCTTCCCTGTAAGTGTATTGAGGATCATGATGGTTTTTTATTTACTTGCATTTTTGTTTTCTTCATTTCCTCATTCCATTTCTCTATAGCCTTGAAGTTGATATAAGTTTTGTTAGCTTCACATGTTGCCCATAGAATGTTGAGACAGGGTTATTTTTTTTAATGGACTCCATGCCCAATGGCCAAATGTTGATTTGCAGTCATCCCACTGCCTTCATGTTGATCCTACAACTCTCTAAGTTTTCCTTAAACCAATTAAATCAAGGTGTGCTAGGCTTGACTCTTTAGCATTCAAGAGTCAACTTCTTGCGCTAACATATTTTGGAGTTGTTGTCTGGGATTAAGCAATGAAGATATTTCCCCCAGGAAGAATGACAATGAAGAGATCTATTTTTTGATGGTGAAAAAACAATAGACACATGGTTCTGAATGCATCTTTCACCTTATAACTCCATGAAGGACAAGTCCATGGTTGATTCCACTGATCTAGAAATTCAAAAGCCATGGAAGCTATACTAGTTGCAAGGTATGCATTCTGTGATTTTTCTCATGTAACTAGATTTCCAAATCTTGTATCTGATAGAAAAGCATGGGAACACTACCTTCCAAGGTTTAAAGTAAATGAATATTACCATTCTGCCGAACACCTATTTGATTTTCATGAGTACATGCATAGGATGCGTATTTTTCATGAAGATGTTCTTATCAAAATGTTTAGGAACTCCTTGGAAAGGAAATCCCGTGAGTGGTGTAAAGCCCTCCCTGTTGCTAGCATTGCTTCATTGAGTGATTTTCATGTTGCATTTTACTCTCATTACAATACAATGTATTCAACTAAGTTTTTATTTGAAAATTGTTGTGCAATGTTTAAATCAAGTCTGCATTGGGAAGATTGTTCTTGTAATACTTGACAAGAAATGGAAATTGATGGTCATATTGCTAATTCTGATCAGATTCAAGAAGACACATTTTTCTCTTCCTTACCTGTCACTGAGGGTGAAGATTTCATTGAGCATACTCATGCCCTTGGCTATAATCAAGATAATGATTTTCATGAAATATTTCAAGGAACATATGAGGCACATAATTTTAGTAATGAATCATCCTTTACGCAAGTGAAAAATTATCGTCTTAACCAACTGAAAGAATGTCAGGTTCTTCATGATCCAATAGCATCTTAGATGGATTTTTCATTTCCACAGATCCCAAATGCTGCAAATTTTGGCATCTCATCTATTTGCAATTGTGAGTACATTCTTTTTGTGGAATTTTTGTTGTTCATGACATACTCTCTTCATGTCCTCTTACTTAGCTGCAAACAAGGATTAAATTTCATCAATTAGATGCTTTTATGGATTTATTAGAAATCTGATTACACTTGATCAATAAACATTTCAGTTGATTGGAGTAGGAGTAGGAGTGTGCATAAATAAGCTTGCAATGCAAGTATTTGATTTTCAGTTTGAGTACAACATTCAATTTATATTTGGTTTTCAATAGTATGTTTTGGTTTTAGAATAAGTTGTAGAAGTTTGGAATAAGATGAATGAATCCATATCCCAATGGATGAAGACACAAGTCTGTTTGTTCTTGGTAGCTTGCAGGGAGCATGCCATCCCCCATGGAGCCAATGTTAGCACTAATATTTTCATGATCCAATTTTGGTCTTAAAAATTCATATTTTTCTTATATAAAGATAATAAGGTCTTATTAGCATATTTGTTTCCATATTAAGGTCATATGAGGGGTTTTTAAAGTCTAAAACTACTATTTTGAAAAGGGCGCTACAAGAAGTTCCTGCAATATTCCTATGCAGAAAAATTGTGTTGGCGCTAGAAGAAGTTCATGTAGCATAACTTGTTTTTAGGAAAATGACATGGTTTTGGAGGACGATTATGAGACCAAAAACATATTCAACCTATTTAATTGATGAGGTTATTTGGATATCAATCACTTAATATTAGAGGAAAGGGAAACTCATTTTCCAAGTGGATCTTTATTGGTCAAAGACCAATTCTAGTGTAAAACTATTTTAGGGTTTGTTGTCACTATCCAACACTCCTATTTTTTAGGGATACCATATCCTTTAAATTTTGAATAATAAATATTTCAAAAACTTTGGCACTTAATAAGGAAGGTCAAATTCTTGATGGAGAATATTTTGGGAACACATCATCATGTTGACCTAATTTTTAGCAAGAAGTTACCGGAAATTTTGGAATTTTCCTGTTTTAGTCATCAACTTTTGACATGGATTTCGAGCATATAGTGATCAATATTAGTAAAATGAAATATTATTTTCTCAATAATAGTCTCACCTACAAAAACCTCTTTCATTTTTTACACAGGTGTCATGGTTTGGGATATTTGAATGAATCTTTACAACTCATTTTTTAGATTCAGAAATTTAGGAATTTTCCTGTTTTGGCCATTATCTTTGGGAACCGATCTCGGGTAGTTGGAAGGTTATTTTTCAAAAGTGAAAGAGGTTTTTATAAAAAAAATTACTTATCTACAAAAAAATCTCTCGGATTTTACATAGGTATCATGGTTTGGGAGATTCAAATGAATCATTACAACTCATTTTTCAGATTCAAAAATTCAAGAATTTTCCTATTTTATTCACTGTCATTGGGAATAGATCCAAGGAAGATGGAAGGTTATTTTTGAAATGTGAAATAATTTTATCTCAATAAAGGACTCATATACAAAAAAATCTCTCATATTTTACACATGTTTCATGGTTTGGGAGAAACAGGTGGATCTCTGAGCATCATTTTCCCAAAATTTCGACAATTTATTTTTCCTAAAAATTGCCTAGCCACCTCATCATTTTGAATTTGGGATGGAGGTTTTTGGATCCATTTTTCTTGGATATTGAAAATAATGTATCTATTTATAAAATATAGGAATGAAAAGAGTATAAGGGTGCGGGGGGGGAGTAGATCCCTATTTTGGTTTTCATTGTAAAACTTTCAAGAGCTAATTTTTGCTTATATTTTCTTATGTAAAGATATCAGCTACTTATGAAGCCAATGGTTAGTGTGTGTTTCTATTCTTAGTTTATCATCTCTTTTACTTCACCTTGAACATATTTTGTTGTTGTATGATACATTAATGCAAATCTGTGTTGAGAAGGTTTCTTTATAGGATATATTGCAATCTTTTCCACATAAATGTTTAATCCATTTGAATCTTATTTGGAAAAGGTTTTTGAGTAATGATTCATTCTTCTACTGAGTAAAGGCATTAAAGAACAAGTTTCTCTTTAGTGAATTTATGATTTTTTGTTCCACAATTCTTCCATACCATATCACTTATCTTATTTCACTAATTAGAGGTTTTATTTACCTGGTTTGCTGCACATAGGAAAGTGGTTTAAATAGCTCAAATCATAAGCCTCATTGAAACCAAATGTGTGATATTTCCACCTTCATAAACTTATTGAGAAATTTGAAACAATATGTGATAGGATTGAATCAATAGAAGTCTTGAGTTCAATTCTAGCACTAACACTAGTGAAATCATATTACCATTGGGGTACCCCTCTATCATGAGTCCCATGTCCCAAATATTGTTTAGTTTGACGATTCCCAAAACTACGATTTTATTTAGTAAGAGGCAAATTTTGCATTCAGGGGTCAAATTTTGAAAACCCTACCCCGGTAGCATGTGTAAAACATGCTCATGTAAACCTTCCCAATAATTCTTCCTAGACCTTATGACACTCTATTTTTTTCTTGATGTTTATTCCCTAGGGAGAAATTCACCATGCACTTTCTTTGAATGGCTCTGGGAAGCAAGTTGTTCCTCAACATAAAATGAAAACTGGGACTCAAATTGAAGAACCATAAATTGTATATACTTGTGACATCATATTATTATTAGGGATTACCCTCTCCTATGAGTCCCATTTCCAAAACTTTGTTTTATTTGATGAAACCTGGAACTAGGGTTTTTCTTAGAAAGATGCATTGAAAAATTTTCATTCGAGGGTTAAAGTTTCAAAATCTACCCCAATAGAATATGGATAGTCTGATCATGTTCTCCCTACCTAAAAATCCTTCGTAGAGCTTATGACACTCATTTTTTCTTCTCATTTTGTTCTTTATGTCCTAGGGATAATTTTTTTACGTGTCCTTCAATGGATCTAAGAAGTGAGTTGAAGCTTGACATAAAATGAAAACTATGACTTGGTTTTATGAAAGATTGATTTTTTTGGACTCATGACATCATATTTTTTCCAATAGGGGTGCCCCTCTCCCATGAGTCCCAAGTCCCAAATCTTGTTTTATTTGATGATTCCCAAAACTGAGGTTTGCTAAGTAAGAGGCAATGCAAATTTCGTTACAAGGGGTTAAATTTTGAAAACTCTATCCTATGAGTGTATGGATAATGTTATCATGTCAAACTTGGATAAATACACTTTATAGAACTTATGAAACCCGTTTTTTCTTGGATTTAGTCATAGTTCATGATAATTCACAAAACATAAGGCATAATTTTGTCCCACCACCCATAATTAAGCTAGTTATACTATACGATGCATAGTATGGTCTAAAACATTTTCCCACTAAAGTGAGTACATTGAGAAAATAAATAACAATCAATGACAAGTGTAATATTGGTTTTTTCAAACCAATTTTAATCCAACCCATTTATCACTTTTTCTTTTAGGAAAAAGTTCAATTCCAAGGGAATCCTTGGTGGAAATCAAGAAGCACCCTCCTTTTTTTTATAGAGGTGGTACTCCCCTTTGTCAAATACAAGATGTTATTTTATTGACTCTCTAAATGGAAGGGGAGAGTGTTACACAACGAAATTGCATAGAATATTTAACACCAAGAAATAAAATAGGTTCTTGAGATAACCTAGGTATTCTCTATAAGCATAATTTTGTTTGTGAAAGGACCATGAAACTTGTAATGCCCATATACTTATAAACATCATTAAGATTCATAAACAATTTATTTGGTAAACTGAAACAATATCTTCTTAGCATAATAGTGATTCTCATAACAACAACTTGAATAACTTAGATTT
>JZKD02S1410271.1:0-11211 GCA_000966675.3 Picea glauca
TGATCATTTACGAGAAGCATACGGATTAACTGGTGTGAGTTTCCCTCCTCCAATCAGCTTAGAAGTCATCATACACAGGGCAGACTTGGAGCGTTTCCAGGTCAATTAGTATTTATTTTATTGCTTTTATTAAGTAGTTTAATATAGATATAATTTTGATTTGTTTTAATTTTAGTTAGTTTACCTTCTTATTCATAAATTATAAAATCAAAAAAGAGTTACCTTCGCTGTCTTGGGACAACAAGAAAATTAGTTTCACAGGTTTTATTCAAATCTGTAGATTGTATGTAATGTATATTTGTGAATAAACTGTAATTAAACTGATAATTAGATAGTTGATTTGAGTTATTATAAGAATAGTTAGTAGTTTGTAGATAGAATAGTTTGCATAGTTTATATTTTAGTATATTAGTTCCTTTAGTTGTTTTATTAGTTTCTAGTTTCCTCTAATTTAGTTTAATTTCTTTTATTTAGTTAGTTAGTTTGTTTTAGTTTGTTTTTATTAGTTTCTAGTTTCCTTAGTTTAGATTACTTAGCTCAGATCAATTCTCTCTTTGGTTTTCTTAGGAGACCTTAGAGCGGCCAACATAGCCATTAAACTCGTCAGGGTGGCCCATTCCAAACGGCTTGGGTTATTTAGACAACCCCGGACCAGTTCCACTCTCCCAGTTGAAGGATGGACTGTTTCACCCGTCAACAAGTGGGTTCCTTTTACTTAAAGGTAGATCTGTAAGCTTAAACATGACAAGTCATGAAGGGAATTCACCCAATAAGCCTCCTCTCTTTGATGGAATAAATATTTCCTTTTGGAAGGTTAGAATGAGAACTTACCTAATGGCCTTAGGTGTTGATGTTTGGGATGTAGTAGAGACTAGATACATAAATCCTATTGTGCTAGCTTCCAAGGATGATAATTTAGAATTTAGCTTTAATGATAAGGGAATGAATGCTATCTTGAATGGACTTGTAGAAGTTGAGTTTGTAAAGGTGATGCATCTTCAAACTGCCAAAGAAATGTGGGATAAACTTATTAACAATTATGAAGGAAATGAGAAAGTAAAATATGCCAAACTTCAAACATATAGATTGAAATTTGAACAACTAAATATGAATGAATATGAAATAGTCACCGAGAATTTTTGAGATTTGAAGAGCTTGTGAATGCCATGAACGGTCTTGGTGAGAAAATTGAACAATTGTTTTTACTTCAGAAGATTTTAAGATCTTTGCTTGATAAATTTAATCCAAAAGTCTCTGCAATAGAAGAACTAAATGATCTTAGAAATTTTTCTATTGATCAACTCCTAGGAACTCTAACTGCATATGAAATGAGAATTATCAAAGATAAATCCATTATTAGAGAAGCATCTTTTAAACAAGACAAGAATACTAATTCATAATTAGATGATATTGAGGCAAAATTTGTGAGAAGGTTAAAGAAAGGATCAGGAAAATATCAAGGAAAGCTCCCTTTCAAATGTTTTAACTGTGGTAAGATAGGTCATTTTTCATCTAAGTTCCCTCACTAGAAAAAGGATCAGGACTCTGATGATGAAACGAAATACAAATTTAAGAAATATAGTAAAAAGAAAAGTTTGTGTGCAAACAATGACAACTCCTCAAAAGACAGAGATAGTGATTCATCCTGTGAAGACAAAGTAAATGATTTTATGCTTATGGCTATGAGAGATATTGATGGTGAACATTCAGGAGGTGAAATGGATGACGAAGAAGCTGTGGTGGATATGGAAGGTGAATTAATCATTGCTTTGGAAGAAATTGACAGACTCAGATGTAAGAAGAGAAAACAAAAACAAATGTTGATGCAGTTTAAAATGAATGGTAAAAAACCTGATGAAGAATTTTCTCTACTAAAAGTGGAGTTAGAAGAGGCAAAGAAAATATAAGACATTCTGAAACAACAGTTATTAGAGAAGAAAGTGAGGTGTGAAGCCCCAGAAGAAGAGATAGTAAAAACTAGAAAAGAAATGGAGAAGTTTAAGGCATTGTATCACCAAAATATGTCAAGTATTAAAGCCTCAGAAGAATTAACTTCCATTCTAAATCAGTAAAGGAATCCAAAGTTGAAAGTTGTCTTGGGCTATGAAGAAGAATCAAGTAGTGATCATACAAGTAATACAAAACCCGTAAAGTTTGTCAAATCTACAATCATTGACAACAACTACTCTGCAGAAACAAAGAAATAAAATCAGCCACTAAGAAGGAATGAAAGAAAAAGTACCAGAACCGAATCTGGTCAAAGAAATCATCAGCATGGAAGAAATCGACTCATTCAAAGCAGACAAACATTTTCCAGTTAGGAAGGATTTTTCTATGGATATTGTTTTTTATGTTCTAACTTTGGTCACAAAGCTGTAAAATGTTCTTTAAGATTTAGATATGAGCAATCAAGATGCTAGAGGAATGATTATCTGCCATAGCAAAGATTGAGACAACCAAGTAACAAACAACCATAGACTACAAATCATGTGATGGTTGGGAAAAAGACACAGGTCAAGCATAACAACAATTATGAGCATAACAATCATTATGATCTGTTATTCAGTGAACCAAAATGTTACACTTGCCATAATTACAGACATAAAGTTGAAGAATGTCACTTAAGGAACCATATGCCAAATTTGAATCCTACTGCTGAAAATTTCAAGGTTTAGAAGAAGAAAGAAGATGACGAGTGTGGATAAGTGTTATAATCCCAAAGACAAAAGAATCCCTTGTATATTGACAGTGGATGTTCCAAACATATGACTGGAGACAAAAGTAATTTTCTAACTCTAAGTGAAAACAAATCAGTAAATGTAACTTTTGGAAACAATGCACCAGGAAAAACAAAAGGTAAAGGAATGGTAAGTCTGAGCAATGGAAAAGGAAAAGATCAAGATGTGTTATTTGTAGATGGTATGAAACATAATCTTCTTCATGTCAGTCAATTCTTTGACCAAGGATGTGAAGTTTTTTTTACTTCTAAAGATTGTAAAATAAAGTCTGTGAATTCAAGACAGTTGGTTGCAGAAGGGATAAGAACAAAAAACAATGTCTATGTGTTAAAAGAAGAAAAAGAAGAATGTCACTTAAGAAAGTATGATGAAAGTTGGCTATGGCATAGAAGACTTGGACACTTAAATTTTGATCATATAATAAAGCTTAGAAACAACGGGGAAGTAAAGGATATTCCAAAGATATATAAGCCATATGACTCTATTTGTAAACCTTTCCAGATAGGAAAGCTTGCTCAGACACAGTTCAAATCAAAAAACTTTCCTTCAACAAAAAAACCTCTCCAGTTAGTACATATTGATTTATGTGGACCATCAAGAAAAGAAGGTATAGGAAAAGAAAACTATTTTATGTTGATTATTGATGATTATTCTAGACTAACATGGGTTGCCTTTTTGAAGGAAAAATATGAAGCATTTGAAAAATTCAAAGTGTTTAAGGCTCTAACTGAGAATCAAATAGGAAAAAGATTGAAGGTAGTGAGGTATGATAGAGGAGGAGAGTTTAGTTCATGGAACCTCAAAGAGTTCTGTGATAAACATGGAATCAAACGAGAATACACTATTCCAAGGACTCCACAACAAAATGGAGTAGTTGAGAGGCAGAATAGATCAGTTCAATAGATGGCAAGATCAATGATGAATGAAAGTAATATTTCTCAGACATATTGGGTGGAAGCAATTCATACAGTTGTTCATATCCTTAACAAAGCTCATCTCAAGCCACACAGTGACAAGACTCCTTATGAACTATGGTTTTGAATACCTGCTTCAATCAAGCATTTTAAAGTCTTTGCGGGTAAATGTTATATCAAGAATAATGATGAAAATATTGGAAAATATGATGACAAGGTTGATGAATTTATCTTCTTAGGTTATGCTACAAACAATAAAGGGTACATATGCTACAATAAGAGGCTGTATAAATTGGTTGATTGTATCGACATAAAAGTTGATGAAGAAATCCTGGTAAAAAATGTAAGCAGTGTTGAACCAAGCACATAAGATATAGTTGAAGATGAATACGAACGGGTCCAAGGATCGGAAAGGGAAGAATCTGAATCAGATGAACATATGAATACTCAGGCTAACACAAATAAGTAGAAAGAAACAAAACCACCTCTCATAATTGTTAGAAAGAATCATCCTGAAAATCAAATAATTGGAGATATAAATAAAGGAGTTCAGACGAGAAGGAAATTAGTTAAAGCTCAGAACAATCTCAGGTTGCTTTTCTATCTATGATTGAACCTAAAAAAATTTATGAAGCCAACAACCATGATGATTGGATTGGATCTATGAATGAAGAGCTTGATCAGATTGAGAAGAGCAATACTTGGGAGCTTCTTCCTAGACCTGAAGATAAGAATGTAATAGGTTCCAAATGGGTGTTCAAGAATAAAATGAATGAAAAAGGACAAGTTGTTAGAAATAAATCCGGATTGGTCTGTATAGGGTATGCAGAAGTTGAAGGTCAGGATTTTGATGAAACTTTTGCACCAATGGCAAGATTGGAAGCCATCAGAATGTTTCTTGCATATTCATGTCATAAGAACTTTAAAGTTTATCAAATGGATGTTAATTCATCATTTCTTAATGGAGATCTAGAGGAAGAAGTATATATGGAGCAACCTGAAGGATTCTCATTGACAGATAATCTTGATTATTTTTGCAAGCTAAAGAAGGATTTATATGGACTGAAACAAGCACCATGAGCTTGGTATTATAGACTGGACAAATTTTTACAAGACAAAGGGTTCAAGAAAGGTATTGTTGACAACAATCTCTACATTAAGTCTAAAGGTGATAATTTACTAGTTGTTTTGGTTTATGTAGATGATATTATTTTTAGTTGTACTAATGAATGCTATGTCCAGTGGTTTTCTAACTCTATGCGAATAGAGTTTGAGATGTATATGATAGGAGAACTATCATACTTTCTTGGTTTACAAGTAAATCAAAGTTCTACAGGAATATTTATCTCTCAAGAAAAATATTTGAAAGAGATGTTGAAGAAATTTTAGATGGAATATTCTTCTCCTGTTAGTACAACTATGGTGGTTGGTTGCAATCTTAGTAAATATGATATTTCACCCAATGTTGATCAAAGGACATATCAATCAATGATAGGAATTCTTTTGTACATCACAGCATCCCATCCTGATATAATGCAAACTATTGGAATGGTAGGTCGTTATCAGTCTGCTCCTAAACAAAGTCATTTAGTAGTTGTAACAAGGATATTCAAGTACTTGAAGGGCACAATGACTTATGATCTATGGTATCCTAGAAATCAGAACTTTAAATTAACTGCTTATTCAAATGTTGACTCGGCAAATTGTGTGGATGAGAGAAAGAGCACCAGTGGAGGTGCATTCTTCCTAGGTGACTCGTTAGTAGGATGTCTTAGTAAGAAGAAGGGATCTATTTCCTTATCAACTAGAGAGGCAGAGTACATTGTTGCTGCTACTTGTTGCACACAAATTTTATGGATGATACAAACTCTTACAGATTTGAAGGTAACTTATACTGATCCCATTCCACTTCACTGTGATAACACCAGTGTCATCAGCCTCTCCAAGAATCTTGTAATTCACTCAAAATCTAAGCATATACCAATAAAATACCATTTTCTCAGAGAACGGGTTACAAACATAATTGTTTAGGTGAATTATATTCCTTCCACAAAATAGATAACTAACATCTTTACTAAACTATTAGCAACAAAACCTTTTGGATATCTTCGTCAGAAGTTGGGGGTTATATCTTCTTTTGTCTAATATGTTCACTTTGTCAGGGGGAGTATGTGATTGTCACATATATGATCCCTTCAAGATGCACTGCAACAACTCAGGGGGATCGTGTTTCTTCTTTGACATTGATGTCAAAGAGGGAGAAAAGTGTGGTAAGGGTGCAATCAGTGGTATGGTTGGTTGGATGTTCACTAGGCAAAGTAGAAGTCTAGGCAGAGAGTGCAGTCAGAGAGTAAATTATTTAGGTTCTTCAAGGTCAAGGTTTCCATCAATTCCAAAGGGGGAGATTGATGGCATGCTTACAGACAGAAGGCATAATATGCATGTTTTCATTGATGGCAAGAGAAGAGATCATCATGATGATGACGAACAAGAGAAAGTGGTAAGATCAGAAGTGTTAAGATAAATAGTGAAGAGCAACAGTGATCATTGGATCACCCATCTTGAATTCTTGATGGCCGTCTGATCTGAATTTAGACAGGAGGAGAGTGCAGAAGAGAAGAACAGATCTCAAGCATCAGATCTGAGCGTGAGGACCGATCATCGTTGGATCCTGAAGAAAAAGAATGATCTTTAAGTGCAAGGTCAAGCGGGATTACAAAGTCCCGAAAGTAAGGGGACCATTCGATTCGAAGGACACGTGACGAGCAATTAGAATTTCATTGACTTACATAGTGGAGGAGTCAATAGTGCGTGTTGTGGAGACTCGCGATATGCGAAATCCCAAAATGATCTGGGATGTTGGATAGAGGATTAATCTGGACCATTAGATCAAGGTATATCATGTATCATTGGATGTAGAGTACACATGGCGAGAGATCAACTTTTTGCTGACTGAAAAGTCAAAGAAAGGAGGTGCTCTATCCTTTGAAATCATGAAACATGAAACCGCAACTTAATATGAGTCATCGATCAAAGGGAGAGAGCAAACCATTGATCTGGCTCCATTTTGGAGTTTCAGATATCGGAAGTTGGAGGTGTCAAGGAGACTCATGACAGAATCCCCGAAGTGTGAATCAGGAAGCGCTTTGTGGATAAGCGCTAGGCCACTGCCGATGGTCACGAGAAGGGAAGGAGCTAGTCTAGCTAAGATTTTTTCTTTTAGGAGTTTCAAAGATCGTGACATGAAGTGTCGAGAAGCCTCATCACAATAATTTTGAAACACGAAACCACGAATTCAATTCTTCTTAGCATTTGGTCACAGCCAGTGGGCATATGGGAGAAATGCAAGACCCTATTCTTGTAATCCAACGGTGCCTGTTAATTGGGAATCTTATCATAGGGATACTATTTCTCTTCACAGTTAACTGTTCAGTTATGTTTTAGTTAGTATAACTGAATCATAGTTCCTTGATGGTTGGCAATTTAGTTGCTGAGGCATTTTTTCCCTAGGATATTTGAGGTGTAACTAAAAAGGTTGGTGTGTATAAAATGGATATTCCATGACTATGTGAGGTTGGTTGTTCAAACGGAAAAATGAGTTGAACTGTAAGAAAGGTAAAATTACAGTATGCATAGTGTGAGATAAATCTTGGAGATGCTGAATAGATAGAAGCAAGAGCAGAATTGCAGAATAGTTTGAAGCAAAGAACAATTGCAGAATAGTTTGAAGCATAGTAGAACTGCAAAACAGATAGAAGTAGAGCAGAATTGTAGAACAGATAAAAGAAGAGAAGAATTGCAGAATAGAGAAGAAGTGATAACAATTGAAACACCTGTATTTTTGGTTATTCAATCATTTATTTATAAGCAGCGAGGTAGGGTGGTGCTAGGGAGGATTGTAGTCCTATGTTATTCAAGTTGGTGCTTGAATATTGGAAGTTGAAGCTTTCATCTAGTTGTGGCTAGAAAACAAGGTGGCAGGGTGGTTCTTGGGAAAACAAAAAATTTTCTATATGCAAGTCAGTGCTTGTATAAGTGGAAGTAGGTGCTTCCATCTAGTTGGTGCTAGAACACTCAGGGAGTTGATGCTTCCTTCTAGTGGGTGCTAGAAAAACCAGAGAGTTGGTGCTCTCAACAAGTTGGAGCTTGTAAAACAGAGGTAGTAGCCTCACTTTGAGTTGGTTCGCAAAGATAGATGATGTGCATAACTTAAAAGATCATTTGAAGAAGAAGAGGTTTTCTCCCTTTATGGTTTTCCTTGTGAAAATCTGTCTCTGTGTATATCTTATGTGTGACTGATGTTCATTATTTATGTTATTCATATCTTGTATAATATTGATGGTCACTTGAAAGAGATTAAAAATTATTTGAATAGTCATAAATTGTTTAATCATAGAGACAAATGATGCACCCCGCCCCTCTCAGTTGTCTTAGTAATTTCATCATTTCTCCTACCATCTCGATCAATATCTCTCGTACCCATGGCAAGGTAAAAAATGTAAATATAGGTGTGGATTGTTTGCCAGAAGAAATTATGATCTACACCGAACTCTTCAAAGAATTTCAAGATGTATTTGCTTGGTCATATGAAGAGATTCCAGGGATCGACCCTCGTATTGTCGAACATGAGATTAGAACTTATCCGGATGCTATACCTGTTCGATAATGTCTTAGAGATGTGAATCCTAGAAAGGTCCCTACTATTAAAGTAGAGGTGGAGAAGCTACTTAATGTTGGCTTCATCTACCCGGTTCCCTTGACTGAATGGGTATCCAAACCCATTCCTGTGAATAAAAATCAAGGAACCATCCGTGTATGTATGAACTTTCACGACCTGAAGAAGGATTGTCCTAAACATAACTTCCCCACTCCTTCCATCGATCAGATTCTTGATGAGTGTGTGGGAAGTGAGATATTTTATTTTATGGACATATTTTCAGGGTATAATCAAATCCAAATCAAACCCGAGGACCAACACAAGATGACATTTATTTGTCCTTTGGGTACTTTCACATACAAAAAAATTCCTTTCGGCCTTAAAAATGCCAGAGCAACCTTCCAACATGCCATGACTTTCACTTTTCATGATATTAAACACATAGTCAAAGCCTACCTTGATGATCTTGCTGCTCACTCTCACAAGAGAGTGGATCATGTTAGACACCTTCAGCTTGTTTTTGAAAGATGTCATTATTATAAAATCCGATTGAACCCTCATAAATGAATCTTTTGCATTAAGTGTGGCCATCTTTTGGGATTTTTAGTTTTCCAGACTAGGATCATGATAGATCCTCTTAAGGTTGAGGCAATACTTCAATTGCCTCCCCCACTCACGATTAGACAACTTCAAGGATTACAGGGGAAATCTAACTTTCTACGTCGGTTCATAGTGAATTATGCCAATATCACTAAGGGTTTTATGCACCTCCTAAATAAAGACACCCCTTTTATCTAGGATGAGAGAGCCCAAGAGTCTTTCGACACTTTGAAGAAAGCCTTGGTATCAACCCCTCTATTGAAATCTCCTGATTACAATAGATATTACTTTCTTTATATTGATGTGTCTTAAGAGGCGATTGGTATGGTTCTAGTTCAGGGGGATGATGAGCTCCATGAGCATGTCATCTACTATCTTAGTCAAAACTTAGTTAGCCCTAAGCTTAATTACTCTCACGTTGAAAAGATAGCTTTGGTTGCCATTCACATAGTCCAACGTTTACGTCACTATATATTGCTTTGCAAGACTATTGTGGTTGTTGATGTCAATCTATTTCAATACATCCTTACTAGGCGTATCATAGGAAGGAAATATAATAAATGGATTTTCATTTTACAAGAGTTTGATCTCAACTTCACTTCGGCAAAGTCCAAGAAATCACTAGTCTTCGCAGAGTTAATATCTGATTTTCCACGAGTAGATGAGGATGTTATCCATGTTGATTCATTTGTGGATGAACACATTTTTCTTGTCTCATCCTCTGACCCCTGGTATGGAGACATTGTTCTTTATCTTCAAACCTTGAATTTCGCTCAACATCTCTCGCGAGATGATCGACAACATATTAGATACCAAGCCAAGAAGTATACCATCATCGGTGACACTTTGTATCACCAAGGAATAGATGATATATTACATAATTTTTTAACTCATGAAGAGGCCAAGTCAGTACTAAATGATTTCCACAAAGGGGCTTGTGGTGGTCACCTATCTAGGCTTGCAACAGCCCAAAAAATCTTGAGAGCTAGTTATTTTGGGCCTACTATCTTTAACGATTGTATTGAAGCAGTTAAGAAGTGTCACCCCTACCAGGTGTTCACTTAGAAAATGTCCTCACACCCATCCCCTCTTCACCCATTCATTACCATCGGTCCCTTCACCAAGTGGGGGGTAGACTTCATAGATTGCAACCCAACTTCAGCTAGGGGGAATCAACATATTATCGTGGTCGTTGACTACTTTACTAGGTGGGCCAAATCCATTCCTACCATGAAATACAATGGGAAGACTACTGCCTTATTTGTATTCAATCAAATTATCGCTCGTTTCAGTATCTCGAGTGAGATTGTCACTAATCATGGTAGTCACTTTCAGAATGAAATGATGGTATAAATAGCATCTAATATGGGGTTTATACATGGTCATTCCTCTCCTTATTACCCACAGGAAAATGGGCAATTACAGGTCGTCAACAAGTCTCTCAAGACCATCTTGCAAAAAAACTGTCAATCAAGGTAAGTCTAATTGGCACATCATGTTATATCCCACGCTTTGGGCATGTTGAACCATGGTTAATATTGCCACTAGTTTTTCCCCTTTCTAGTTAGTGCACGGTGTGGAGGCGATTCTTCCTATTGAATGAAAAATCCCTTCTCTTAACTTGCAAGGATGATTTTAGGGGATAAACTTCACTCATGGGCTATTTTTCTATGGTTTTTCCCAAAAATGGATTCGCTATTCTAAAAATGATTCGCCCAAATTCTATAGGATAAAGTTATTTTACCTTTAAAATAGCCAAAATTTTATACAAACTATATAATATCCTTAGAAATTTGAATATTTTTACAAAAATATTGCCAAGCATTTATAGTTGGCATATGAAGGATTACTAAGATTCTCCAAGGTTTCTACATTATAAAATAAATTCCCATCCTTAAAATCATCCCTTCTCTTAAGTTGGCATTCACACTTCAGATCTAGAGCGACGCCTTGTGCACCTAGAGAGTCTCTGTTAGGCGGAAATATTGTCGTTTAATTCCATTGTAGTATTTTCCCAACCATTTAATTTGTCAATCCGACGTTCGTAGGCTTACGAAGCACACACACTATATATGCAGGACTGAAGTAGGAGTAATCTAATCTAAATTGCTGAAATGAAACTAATCTAGGAAAGCAGGAAATTGCATAAAGGAAAAGCAATACAACATGTGAAGAGTTAATGACAAGTAACATATGTGAGCTCACACAATAAAGCTATCTTGAATTACATAACAATAATCAAATGACAATCATGAAAGCATAACAATGAAAGAATATGAATCAAAGCTAAGAATCCCTTTCT
>JZKD02S1410282.1:0-11210 GCA_000966675.3 Picea glauca
TATCTTAATCGAAGTATACAATGACCAAATATACCTTCCTCGAGGTCCTCGTAGACACTCTTGCTCCACTAACTGTATGAATTCATTGTATCTACTGCAAATTCTGTTATAAATCCTACTACAATACTATCGAGCCAAAAATCTACTGCGCGGGTGAATTTGTTATTCACCTACTATAACTGATTAATCTAAATTGTGGTCCACTCTAACTGTCGGATACTGTTTGTTGTGTGGTTATCCTTCAACCTCAATATCCACTACTGCAATCAGTGTGGAAGATCACAGAAAAATACTTCATGCAAATCAATAAACATGTACTTCTCAAGGTATTTGCACGGTGTTATTCTAGGGTTTCTGTTATCTTTCTGTGCAAACTCTAGCTCCTTTGTCTTCAACCATCTCTCGATCTCTACTTTTTTAGGATTCCACGGTCTCAACATCCCCTTCTAGCAGTGCATTCTCACCTTCTTGTTGTTTGATTTGGTATTCTTTTGACCCACCTTCCACAGATCTTACCCTCTTTTAACCGATCCCATCTACTCAATCCTATACTGTTCCAATCGGCAATGAAACCATTTGTTGGTTTAGATCTCTGAGTTCATACCTTTATCGTGATTGACCCAGGGTTCAAGTATGTTGGGGTTCCAAAAAACCCTCTAATACTATCGACCCTCTTGGTAAACCAGAAGGCAACACAGTGCATATAGTACACTGTGCAGTCTCACCCGAGATAGTCTTAATGGGTGACTGCAATACTCAAGTCTTTGTAGTCTAGGATTGATTGGAGATATGAGAAGTGTGTGTTGAGAGTTCTATTTAACTTATCAGAGAAATATATTGCCATTCCCAATAATGCATGTAATGTAATAAACTCATTCATTCATCATGTTAACATCTACTCATAAACAGTAAAAGAAACACAATCATTCAATCACATAACACAGTTTTTACCGTGGCTCACCCCCCCTTGGGCTATGTCCACAAAGATATGGATCTCAAAATCTTCTATTATTGTAGTTCCAAAACTACAATGCTGCGTGCTTTAAAACTCATACTCAGTCGGGTCAAGATATATTATGAGGCAGACTAGATCACACCAGTCTCCTCATCCTGTGATCTAACCCTTGAGATCTACACTCCTGAATCTCTATAGCTCAACAACTTACAAAATCGGGTCGTATGACAAAAGAATTACCACAAAATATCAAAACAGAACTCCTCTCTTTCGACGTCTCTTTAGATTACAACTACTGCCTTCTATATCTCTCGCTAGAATGGACTACTCTCTCTCGACCTCCTAGGTATCTATATATATGCGTTTCTGGCTCATCAAACATTATAATGTATTACAAAACCCCTAAACCTAACGTCATTAGGTCTTCCATGCATGTGCGTGTGCTACTCTTCCTTCCAGCTGTCACTTTCCTCGTACATGCCTTTCTTTACCAAAATAGCCTTTCTTTTCACTTTGGTCGGCTTCCAATACAGATCTTCACTGAATAATGCCAGGTCCTGAGGCTTGGACCTCACGGTCCTGCCACTTTGTGCATTTTTTCTCATGCCTTGGGATGTTGTCATGATGCAAAGGTGTATTTGTTTCACGTGCACGGTAATGAATGGTGACACCCTCTTTGCATGGAAAATGAGAATGATATACTTCATAGAGACCTGTTGGGAAGGAAGTGATAGGAAATTTGCATGACAAGAAAAATAAACTCTAGGGGTCCGCTGCGCGACCATAAGGACTAATGAAAAGTTTAGGCATGGTGATAAACATCAATGGTAGGCTCTTCATAGTAGGGAAGCACGACGTGCAATTCTGGCATGGTGGCAAGGTGCTGAGAGACTTGTCATGAGACAGAGAGTTTAGACACGGAAAGAAATTGATAGCGACAAGAAGAAACTCCAAAGAATAGAGGTTGATCATGAGAAGAACTATCATCCAGTGCAATAGCTCGCAGTGAGCTCCAACAAGCTTCAAAGAATGATTGGAAATGAGGGAGGCAAGAAAAATTGAATGAACAAACTCACAATAGAACCGATGGAAATCAACCTTCCCAAAGCGAAAGGACCCAGGACTTGTGGAAAAAACCACAAAAAATGCAAAAATTTGGAAGGCAAAGGAGAAGTATGCAGGGTGACCAATATTTATACTCGAACGGGCAAGGAATGGAATCATGGTAGAGGATGATAAATCCATGGTGACAATAAGTCTGGAAGCAGGTTGAATATTTGCATAGAAAACTTGTGTGACTGTACACTTTGAAGTGTGAAAAGTACGGATGATAAGAGTTGTAGAGTATATGTGATATGAGCATTGTGATTTCTTAACCTTTCTGAGTTCATAATTAGGTGATGATGGTTGTTATATCCATCGACGTGACCTTTATTCCAACAACTTGCTTCGACTTTTCACACGTAAATTCCCTCTTTCTAACAGGACACGACTTTTTGGGAAAGGGACCTTTACAAGTTGCACATGACTAATCATGACACCCTTTCCTAAATCCAAGGGCTAGACCCGCCACTTGCTAACTTCAACCCATTCATTATTCAGTACCTAACTTCACACGCTTTGACACACTAACTATGACTCACCTAGAACTCGCTCTAACTATAAAAACTATGGTGCTAACAACTTCATTCATTGGTAGTGACACTGGAATATGTTGGTCCTAAAGTCTGCACTTGACTGTTGAAGGGCAGAGCTATTCCACCTCAAGTTATGAATTGTTGGTTTTTTGATTAATGGGTCAGTTAGAGGGTTGGTTTATCAAGACATGAGCATGGTTTGGTTGGCCAAATGACATGGACGAGGGTCTTCCTTGGCTGGTGGCATACTAAGGACAAACAAGTGAGATAATAAAGGTAATAAACAAAGAAAAACAAAAACAAATCATTCAATGGACAATCTGCTGCTAGAAGTTTAAGTCTTAAATTGTCATTTAAATCATCAAATATGTACCAAAAATGCAGTCATTCCCACGGGTTTTAATAAAAACAAATCTTCATCAAAGCATAGTTGTTAACAAGGGATTCATATTAATAAAGACATGTTATATATTAGTTCAAGGAAAAGAAACGTACTTCGCACAAATCAAAACAATATTCAAGATAAGAAACACATACAAATTTGGACACAAACACATTGTCATCAATAGTATCTTCACCAGGTAGAGAGCTTTAATCCATGCGCAGAATGGGTCCAACCAGTTGTTGTATTGATCTTTTTCTCCCAAAAAACTAAACCCCCAAAACATAAACAAACTGCATATTTATAACAGTTGCAGAGGCTCTCGTCCATCTGGGACTGAGACTTAACACTACACTACCAGTTGTAAAACAACATATTAACTTAACCATAAATTGTTGGAGTATAGTTGTTGGCACAATTTTGATCATACCAAGTTATTTCTCAGGTTACCAACAAAAGGTATCGAGTAGTCTAGAGAACTGGCATTTTCATCTCCTCCGAAGAGAAGAAGTCTCACCTGAAGCACTGCTGAGACAAAAAGATAGGGAAGGGTAGGGAAAAGACTTAGGGGGATCCAAAGAACCTTCAGGACTCATCCCAATCTTGCACAAGAGACATAAACAGTGCTAAATATTATGTATGCAATAATCGGACCAACTTATGCTGAGAACCAACATTTAAGCATAGAACCATTCAAGTAGAACGTATAGACCATAAAGAAAACTGTAATGCATAAGTAAACACATAGAGACACATCATATTTTGAAATTTCAGATATTTCTTCATATTATCTTTAGAACCTTTCCATAATTATAGATTCCCGAATACACAGTAATGCTCTGAACAAACGCTTGACTCTAGACTCATGTTACAGAGCCCTGTCTCTCAAACAGATAGATCGGTTACATTACAGACTCAAGAATTTACTTGACTCAACTTACAATAATCAAAAACTAAGAGCTCAACTGACTAACAACAACAACACCAAACCTTTTACATTTATGTTCAGTCCTATATATAGCTAGGTTGTGTCTTCCATCTCGGCTTGAGTGCTTCCTTGTTCTGTTGCAACCGTTTGTTGCTTAGCTGGAATTGCACTCACTTTCACAACTACTTTTTGTTTCTCTTTATCACTCTTCTATCCAAATTCTGGTGAAGCTTGTGTAACTCGTGCTTAGTCAAAACTTGCATGAATCCTTATCGAAGAAACAAAGGGCCCAACAGGCTCCGACTACAATCCTTTACTCACCCTCGAGTCAAGTGGTTGGTTCTTTCGCATATCCCAGGAGCATCTATTGTTTTCCCTTGTCCTTCTTTTCTTCTTCCTTCGACTCTTTTGTTTGTGATTTCTCTTCTTTTACCTCTTCAAATGAAGGTCCCAACTCTGGGACCAATTCTAAGGCTCACTCCTTTACTCCTTGAAAGTTTCCAACTTTGTCCTGCCACTTCCTGGCGAGGAGTGATGCCTCTACAACGAACTGTTGGGTATCTTCTTTACTATACCCCTTTGGCTTGGATGTGACCAACAGGTTCCACTCGAAATCTGTTGTTGCATCAACTTGATGCATCTGCATGTACACTGCCTAAATAACAGGTCGAAATTTGAGCAACTCTTTCATTGCTACAGAATGTGCCTCAAAGAGTGCATTGAGTTCATTGTTGGCCTGTTAGATTTGGTCAAAATTCTACTGTTCCACCATCAGATCCATTGTGACCACAAATTTCTCATTCAACACCTTGATCTTTGTGTGTACCTCCTCCAAGACTTTGTTTCGTCGAGCAATGAAAATATTTTTGCTTTTTGTTGTGTGCTTGTGTAGTGCTACTTGGGCATTGTGGCCTTGTAGTACTATCTTTTGCATCTACTCTTGCAGCTTCTGGGGTTGTTTCTCTGCTTCATGTTGAGTCTGTCACAAATGTTCTTCTAGATGCTCAGCGCAAGTGGCTAGTTGTGTCCATTCTCCTTGTAGAAGTTCAATCTGGTGCTCTAGATCACCTGCGTCACTGGCTTCAGGTAGTTTGGACACAACCTTCTAAATCTACGACCAAGCTTCGACAATTCTTTCCTGCACTCTCTCTAGTTTGCACTCAACCTAGATTTTTTTCTTTTGCTTCCTATGTCTTGCATGTTTGCGTGATGAGCTCTTCCTTCCTGATGACCTCGACATACCTCTTGGCCTCCTGGTGCCTTTTATCTAATTGATCAGTTGGCGCTCTGATCAATCCAAACAAGTTCTTTGCTAGCCACTGTACTAGGTCAGCAGATGAAGGGGCTACGCATATGAGTGCTTGTGTTTGCAGTGGAAGTCCACTGGCCGTTGAATGCTCCAAGCGGGTCTCTACCTCCCCCTTTGTTGGTGGCCCTGGTGCGATCCTCAATCTTAGCTATGAGGGAAAAATATTCATAACCTCTTTTTTGGCTATGCACAATTGCATTAGTTCTGCGCATTGCTGAGGGTTCTAGAGAACCTACTCCATATGTTCTCACTCAGATGTCATGCACTGCATGGTTATTGATTCTGGTTCTTTCTAAGCATCTGGTATGCCCTTCTCTTTTGTTGTGTCTGATTCATGCCATGTTATTTCTTGGGCACCCTCACCCTTGGCCGGTGAGGTGATCTGTTGGTTTCTTAGGGCTTCCGACTCCTCTACAGTTTGGTTGTCGTTTCCTTGCGCCAAAGGATCTGGCTATTGTTCCTTGATTTCTGGATTCAGACCATTCAGCTTCATGCTTTGCTCTGGTACTTTGGGGTTTGGACCAGAAAATTTTGATCTTGGCTTAAGTGACTCTTGGGTTATTTCTAGGAGTCCTCACTCTGCTTGCTTTGGCTAATCATGCTGCATCGACTCTGGATTTGTGGTCTGGGGTGGACTAGTGATTTCTTGGGTTGGAGACTAGCATGGTGGTGGTGAGGGAGGGTGCTCAGTGACAAATGTGGATGGAAATTTTTCAGGCTCAGGTTCATCAGGGTCATCATGCTCATGAGTGCGGGGAGCGACTGATGCAAGGGGTTGGGGGTTCAAAGGTTTGTTCGGCAAGACACTAGTTCTGGGCCTCTTCATCAATGGTTTAGTACCAAACACAGTGCTCGGGATCTACTTAACATCCTCACCTAACAAAATCAAATCAGCTGGAAGCTGATGGAGGGCTGGTATTTTCTTTTGCTCCAATTGATCAATCTCTTCTTCCTCCTCAGAGTCTGATTGTATTGGAGATTTTGTCTTATGTGACGCTAGACCTAAGCTTGGTTTGACTTCTACTTGTTTTTCTGTCTTCTCTAGCAGCTCCGCTGAAAGAATATAATGCATTCCTGACTTGCACGGGCTGCGTTTGACTCTTGGCCAAGACGTGACTTCCTTGTCGAAGGCCTCCTCGTCCAAATAGAACGACAACATCTTTGTATGAAAATATTCCCTGCTAACAT
Organism: Picea glauca; assembly: GCA_000966675.3. Lineage (NCBI taxonomy): Eukaryota > Viridiplantae > Streptophyta > Pinopsida > Pinales > Pinaceae > Picea > Picea glauca. The sequence goes on from JZKD02S1410282.1 coordinate 6,400, forward strand.
GTCTCGGCCAGACAAATGTGTGGTGTCAGTTCGTACTGAAGGAAATGTATTGCGTATTATAGTTGAGGAGATTTTTTTGAATACGCAACCTCTGTGTTGCGTCTATCAGACCATTGTACCATTTAGAAAATGTTGTCGTGTTGAAGGTTGTATTCTCCGAATCAGGCCTTGACTACCATGGCTCGAAAATCTTCGCCATGTGCCCCTTATCTGGTAGCGCTGGAGGGCTTCTGATGGGTGGCTTCCATTTGAACATTTCGAATTCCATGAGTAGATATCCATAAGTGAAGGTTCCTCCCTTCTCCTACACTTCCTCGCATGCCACTAGTAGTTCCTCCAACATGTAACTACACCAATTGAATACATCATCATTGGCGCAAAAGTATGCTACTGTTAATGCATCTAGTGTGCATTTTCCCTTGTAGTATGATCTCATAACCTTGTTGGCTATGATGTAACATCTAGTCCAAAATTTCTATCGTAGTATGGGATGGATTACAGTTGTGTGTCCCCCCCTCTTTGTGTTGAATTTCTCATACAGGCTGAGCTCGCCTTTCTTTTTGTCGTGCTTACCAGGACCCTGGAATCCTTTCGACACATATTCTCCTTCGAAGGACAATCCCGTAAGCTGGTAGATGTCTTCAACATGGATTGGATATCTCTTATCCAACGAGAGACTTTTTTTGTGCACCCTACTTATCAGAAATTTTGTGCACCACACAACCTCTCCAGTGGTACTGAATATTGGTAGGTCTCTAAGGTTCATGATGATTGAATTGAATAAGTTGATAAAGTCTATTTTTGTCACAAATTGCATGCCTCCAAGTCCGTCTAGATCCATCTCCCAAAATACATCTATGTTCATCTGAGGGAACAAAACCAAATTTGTTAGGTCAATATTGAGGAGTTTAACATGCTCCACCTTCTCTTTGAGATCACCCAGGACATCGAATCGTGGGTCATAGGGCTCCTCTAGTATTGCTTCTTTATAAATATCACTTTGTCTTGCTGTGGCTCTCAACATTCACGCTTCTGTGGAAAGCTAAAGACTAAGGTCACGACTATGGATTTCACACTTTTACAAACTGTTTCTCTCTACTGAATTTAGAAATGGATAAGTTCTTTGAAAATGATGCATTCTTGGGCGAGTTCTCAGGAACTTATACTTGGCTTAACGAACAAGTTTTAGCAATAACTACTGTTCATTACGATTGTATGGACGCAACTAGATCTAAGTTGTCCGACATGATGGTTTAACGTGGTAAATCCTATTGGGTGATTTTTGCATTTACTTACTTGCATGAGTGGAATAGGGACGTGACCGATTTCAAACCTTTCCATTTGATGGGTGGGTATCCCGATGCGAACTCCGATGGAATCTTGGCATATCGCGACTTTATGGCTTAACTGACTTTAGGTGGGGTACCGTAATGGTCATAAAGGATGTGACTAGATTGGGTTTGTGTGGCACATGGGCTCAGATCATATTCAAATTCGTTCTCCCTCCAATCACAAAGGAGGTCCCCATCATATTAATGATTGTCATTAATGGATTCACTTAGGATTAAGATCTTGCACTATTGAGTTACTAGTTTTGTATCAAACAATTTTTAAACAGAAAATGAATTAGTTGTCATGGCGCAACACTACACACATCGACTTTATTAATTTAATTTACAAAAATTTCAGAAAACTCAAATCTAACTATTATACAAGATCCTTCGAACTAGAGAGAAAGTCTCTCTTTCTCAGTTTTGAGACAATTAGGGCTTCAGGCGAGCGCCATTCACCCATCCTGGCCACAACACACCATTCATTTGTGCGATTCTAACTTCTCCCGAGGGTCGAATCTTTGCAATTATGAATGGTCCCAACCAGTGCATGCGCAGTTTTCCAGGGTGCTTTATGTAGCAACTATCATAGAGTAGAACCTTGTCTCATTGTGTAAATACCTTGGTCTTAATGTGCCTATCGTGCCAAGCTTTTTGTCTTGCTTTCTCGACTGAATAATGGTAGTCTGCTAGAAATTTGGTCTCCTCAAGTTCTTGTAACTTCGTAAGTCTCTACCAAATGGATTCCTCTTCTGACATACGTGTGATTTGTGCAATATACAAACTTGGAGTGATGAATTCTACAGGCACCACTGCCTCTTTCCCATAAACTAACTGGAACTGTGTGTACCTGTGGACTTTATTTGTAGTTTTCATGTACTCCCATATTATTGTTGGGACTCTGTCATCCCAATATTCTCGATTTTTGCAACAAACCTTTGTCAACCCTCTTTCTAGAATCTTGTTGAAGGCTTTGACTGTTCCATTGACCAGCAGGTGGTAGGGACTGCTTTTGTGGTGTTGGATCAGAAAATATATTGTAAGCGTTGCTATAGTGCTGCTAATGAAATGAGCTTCCTAATCACTGGTTAGGCTCCTGGGACATCCAAACTGAGTGATGATATTCTCGAAAATGAACCTGGAAGCAGTATCGGTCGAACAATCCTTAACAACCATTGTTTCTTCCCAATGGGTAAGGAAGTCAGTTGTAGTGATGATGTACCTAGCCTTTGAATGCTTGGTTGTAGGGTTGATTGGTACAATAAAGTCAACTGCCCATTTTTTGAATGCTTGTAGAGCTCTAATTGGTTGTAGTGGTAATTTGTATCGGCGTGACGACTTACCCACTCATTGACAAACATCACACGATCTAGCGTGTACTTTTTCATCCTTAAAGAGTGTTTCCCACCAAATTCCAGCTTGTATAACTTTCTGTGCAATGGCCTTTCCTCCTACATGACTGCCTACAACTCCATTGTGGAATTCCCATAGTATATCCTATCTTTCATGATCTAAGACACATCATCTGAGGATACTGTCTAGTCCTAGTTTATACAAATTTCCAATGAACAGCTTGTAATATGATTCTCTAACAACCATGTGGAGTTTATGGGTTGTGGAATATGTTTCTAGGAAGGCCCCTGTACTTAAGAAGACTGCTATGTCTTCCAGGTATTCTGGTATGGCCTCAAACCAGAACAAGTCTGCATCTGGGAGCTATTCATATATTGCTCTGCCACTTTTCCCTGACTCTAATATGGACAGGTGATCAGGTCCTATGTTTCATATTCCTAGCTTAATGATAAATTCAAAGGAAAAATCCTTAAATAACAACAACCATCTACAAATTCTCCCTTACAACATAGGTTTGTTGACTAGATATTTCAATGTAGAATGATCATTAAACAATTTGAAATGAGAACCTAACAAATAATGTCTAAATTTCTGCAAAGCATAGATCATGGCTAAGCCCTCCCTTTCCGTTGTTGTGTAGTTGTGTTCTATTTGCGAAAACTTCCAACTCACTAAGTAGATAGGATGATCCATAGCTCCATCTCCTGGTTGCGTTAAGATAGCTCCCAAGGAAATTTCTGAGGCATCTACATGGACGTGAAATTCATTCTCCTAGTTTGGGAATATCATAATTGGTGTTGTGTTGAGCTTATCCTTAAGTCTCTCAAATGATTTATCACATTCTGGAGTCCATTGGAACATTTCATCCTTTTTCAGTAGGTTTTCTAGAGGTGCAGTAATGTTGGCATATCTTCAGATGAACCTGCGATAGTAACCTATGTGTCCCAGCATGGAACATAACTATTTATCACTCGTAGGTGGTGGCATGTTTGTGATGACCGCAAATTTGTCTGGGTCTACCAATACTCCTTCTCGGCGGACTATGTGGCCCAACAAATTCCCATGAGGTACACAAAAGATGCACTTTCTAAGATTCAATGAGATATGCAATTCTCTACATTTGTCAAACATTCGCCGCAACAGTGATACATGTTCCTTGAGTAGGCTATATATTGTCCAATCATCCATATAGACTTCTATAAATTTGTGAATGAACTCTTTGAAAGATGCTATTACAATCCTGGAGAAAACTGCGGGGGCGTTCTTTAAGCCAAATGGCATCACATTGTATGTGAAAGATCCCCATTTTGTTATGAAAGTGGTCTTCTTTTTGTCCTCTTCAACGATCGTGACATGGTGGTACCCTGAAAAATCTGTCTATGAATGAGTATGCTCCCTTCCATGCAACCTGTTCTAGAACCTCGTCTCTAAAGAGTGTTCGGAAAGGGTCATGCACACAGTTAGAGTTGAGGCTTATGTAGTCTACACAAACTCTAATATCCTCTGTGCCTTTCTTTCTTTGAATAACTATAAGGCTAACCCACTCCGCCTCTTCTACTACAAAAATGAGTCATATTGCCAACATCTTATCTATCTCATTCTTAACCTTCTCTTTTACTCTAGGGTTAAGACAGTATGGTCTATGTCTGATAGGCTTGGATCCTAGTTTCAATTCAATATTCATTTCTCCCATAACTCCTTTGATTCCCTTTAACTCTAAAAACATCTTTGGGAACAAATCCTCATATTCTCGCAACAAAAGTTGTATTTCTTGACTGGTTTGCTCATCCCAGTAGTCTCCCACTATAGCTATCTTGGGTTGCTCTACGGTCCCTATGTTGATTTTGCGTAATTTTAATGGGTGATTGTAGGAACTATTAGTATGGTTGGGTATGGTGTTTTGAATTTATTTTCTCCTCTCTGTCTCTTTGATGCCTAGGTTTCTCAATTATTCTAAGTCATCTAGGATTTCTGCATCTTTGCTAATCTGATAACATTCTATAGGTTTCTCAGTTGAGGCCATATTAAGGTTGTTCTGAAATTATTGGCTATGTTTGGCACATACCTCTATGTTTGATTTCTGATTACCATTATCTGTAAAAATAAATCCTTTAATATTTTGTAGGA
>JZKD02S1410293.1:0-11210 GCA_000966675.3 Picea glauca
AAAAAATCTTTCGAAAATCGAATCTTTTGCGAAGTCCTCGCCCGTGAAAAAAGTAATTATTTTGCATGCCAGTTATCCTACCGTTTCTTTAACCTGCTGACAGTACTGCCATCATTATTGCTCGCCAATGGAACAAAACTCACAGACGTGGAATCTTATTTCACGTGCTCACCTCTAGGACAAAGCTCACATAGACGACGGTGGCCGTAAATTCTACCTATTTGAGAGTAAAGTTTTTCACATTTTAAGTATAATTGTTGCTTGCATTTTTTGGATTTAAACTGTATACGAAATTTTGAAACTTACAGAAAGCTTCAGCAGCAATTTTAGTAGTGTTTTTTTTTTAATGTTATTATCAATTTGTTTTATCTTAAATTTGGTCAGAAATTGTCAAATTTGTAGATTTGTGTGATTAATAATATAATTTGAGTGGTTCAAGAGTTTTTTAAACAAACTGAATTGATTTATGTATTCAAAATACAATTTAAACAACACAAAATTGTAATTCGTTCAGATTTATATATCTTAATTTCCATCAAAAACGCCAAAACTTAAAACATTTAAACAATATACAATACAATATCATAGAAAATATAGATATTCTGATAAAATCTGAAAACTAATTTACTAAACATTCAACTATCAATATACAACCTACTACATAACATTGAATACTACAACAGCAGACGATATATACCAAAGTGATCCAATACTACATGACAATCTGTATATTGCTCACCATTAAAATGGAGCTAATTGAAGCAAGCCATCACGAGAGTTGAGTTGACCCATTGTTTGGGACGGACGCTACACGGGAGAGATCATGTCGGCATCTACTTCTTACCAAAACAAAGCTTCCGATTGTGCGTTGCATAATTATTATGTATAACGTGCATTAAATTCCCCCACTGTGTTCGTATCTGGCATTCTACAAGGGAAAATGCATTAAATTTCCTCACTATGTTCGTATCTGGCATTCTACGGGGGAAAATGCATTAAATTTCCCCACTATGTTCGTATCTGGCATTCTACAGGGGAAAACAGCAGGGCGTTTGATACGGGGCATTCTGCATTAAATTGCTCCGTATCCACCGGAATCCGGTTGACGAAAAAATTGCAGAAATGGTAGGTTGTATTGTTTAAATTGTGATTTTGAGTATTTGGGTGGATTGAAAGCATGGGAATTAGTTCAGTTCAAGTTCAAATGCTGAAATCATAGTTGAAGCATGGGAATTAGTTCTGAATTAGTTCTGGTAATTTGTAAATGCTGAAATGATAATTTTACTTTGAACTGAAATTTCCAACCAGATTTTAGTTAGATTAGGGAGAAAAACCACAGGAAAAATATGATGGCCCCACACCACACACCAGGGCTTGGAGAAACCAGGTGGGTATATGGATGTGCAGGTTTTTTAGGAGAAGGATATATGTCAGTCAGAGTTAGCTCTTATCTTATGGTGTTTTCTGTTGCATAGTTGCATGGTTTTTTTTTTCAACCCGAAAATTTCTCAATTATATTGATGAATATAATGTGTTCTCTACACTAGAGATGTTACAAAAGCAGTGTTAAAAAGACATAACTGTCAATGATCTTTAGCCAATAGTAGTCTCTCGACCATCAAATGGAGAAAGTTCAAAAAGAAGAGTGATAAAATAACCAATTACAAAGAGAGAACTGGAATAACATTACAGTCAAAATAGCTTCAGAGGAAGCCAATGATCAGAAATAGTCAATAAAGACACAAAGTACTTGGAAATATAGGAGGGGAAGATAGGCAATGCTTAATGGAGAGTAATGAAATGGGAGGGGCCCTCATGGCCATCTATCTAGAGATTATAGGTATTAATGCCTTCTTTTTTCTGAAGCCCCAATTTGGATAAAAGATCAAGAGATTTATTGTACTCCCGATAGATGTGGTTGAAGCTGAGGTTTTTAAAAGAGGGCATAAGTGATCTGATTCTGTCCTTCCAAGCCAGGAGAGAGATGGATGAAGGTCTCCCCTATTGTTTAACCAGTCAATGATAATTTTGGAGTCTCCAAGGATCTGGAGTGCTTCAATGTGCAGTCTCGAAGCCAAGAAGAGAGTAGCCTAGGGCACCCAACAGTTCAGCTCTGGTATTGGTGCCCGGACCACAATTAAAAGTCCAGCGATAGTAGGAGTTTTTTGCTATTTTGATCAGACCACCGACACCACTCTGTGCACCATTTAATGATGCTGCTCCATCGAACCATCTAGTTGTAAATTCCTCAAGTTCGGGAATCCTCTTCGTGATCTTTTTTCTTGGCTTATAAGGGGAGCTGTCATTCCAGCTTTTAAATAGAACAAGTGCTTTATGTGTTGTAGTGTTAATGGAAGGGATCTCATTTGAGAAGATTTTATTGTTCCTGATCAACCAGATGGACCAACAAATCAGAGATGGCAAATGTTTAAAAGAGAGTTCCCTATGCGTCCAAAAGTCGAAGCAGGCAGAGATTGATGGCCCGTCCCAAACAGAATTGATATTAAGCACCAAGTTGATTTTTTTCCAAACTGATCTGGTGAATGTGCAATTGATGAACAAGTGATCTGCAGTCTCAACATCATTGAAGCAAAGTTGGCAGATGTTTGGTCCAAACCAACCTTTTTCCCATAGCAAATCTTAGATGTTCATTTTATAATTAAACATGAGCCAAGAGAAGAGTTTTAATTTGTGGGGGAGATGCCAGCGCCAAATTTTTGTTTTCCATCCCTTTATGTTTGATGGCCAGATCGAATTAATAATCTCTGTGTAGGCATTTTGAACAGTGATCTTTACGGAAAGATCTCCCCCACACCAAATTAAAAGATTGGCCCTGTCATTTAAGTGTATTCCCACAAGTGATAAGCCCACACAAAAGGTGTTCCATATAGTAGCTAGATCATCATTGAGGCCGAGCGAAGAGCTGGAAAGCCAATTGTCAGGAAGAGTCGTCGAGAGTGTTCAGACCCGGATCTGGAAAAGGTACCAAATATTTTTGTTATGAAGATGTTCTATAAGAGGTGGAGTAAGTAAGGAAGCATCTCCCAGCCCAAGGATGCAATCGCGGCCTAGAAAAACTGAATGGCCTGACCCTGGATGCTAGCAGAGCCCATGCATAATCCATTTCTTTGATTTTATCAGGTTTTTCCAGAAAAAAGAGAACACCTTGGAGGTAGCCAAATCTGAGTGTAGCCATCTGACAACTGTAGAATGGGCTAGGTATTTGTCTTTTATGATGGAATGCCAAATGCCCGAAGAAGTCAGAACTCCCCAAAGAGAGTTTGTTGCAAGTGCATAGATGAATGGAATAAATTGTGTATCCCCCATCCTCCTTTTTGTTTTGGTTTTGCCAAGGATTCTCAATTGCAAAGATGTTGTCTAGACCGGTCTGAGCACCCCGACCAGAGGAAATTATAAGTCAAGCGGCGGAGTTTTGTAATTACCGAAGCAGGAATGGCAGCAAGTGCCATCCAATAAACTGGTTGTCCTTCAAGAACAACTTTGATGAGAGTGTAACAACCACCAAGAAAGAGTCATCTCATACACCAGTGGCCAGTATTTTTTTCTATTTCTGCAATGATCCAATTCCAGTCCGCCAGCTTATAGGAGTCTACCTTTAAAAAATACCCCAAATACTTGAGTCTAGTGGAAAGATGTGTGTAGTTATATGGTAAAATATCCTTGAGCTGTTCTAGAATGTGTTGTTGTATGTTTGTGATTTCCCCCAATTGTTCGACAAACCCGTAGCACAACAGAAAGTATTTAAAATCTCTTTAATCTTAGTCCATTCCTGTAAAGAATCATTGGTCATGATGAGCACATCATTAGCAAAGAGAAGGTGTAGGATCTTGATGGTCCTGGATACTTTTATTCCAGATATCTTTCCTTCAGCTTGTCCAAGTTTAAGGAGAAGGCTCATGGATTCCATGGCCAAGATGAATAGTAGGGGAGAGAGGGGGTAGCCCTGTCTTAATCCTCTGCCACTGTGAAAGAAGGTAGTAGGCTCCCCATTAATCAAGATGGCCACATTTTCACTTTCTACATAGCTCATAATCCACTTAATCAAATGAAAGCTAAAACCTATATGAGTCAAGATCAATATGAGGAAGTCCCAGTCAATGCAGTCAAAGTCCTTCTTGAGATCCAGTTTTAGAATGAGCACCTTTGAGTTTTTGGATTTGATACTATGGAGACACTCTTGGGCAATGTCAATAGCATCAAGAATCTATCGGCCTTTTAAAAAACCCAGTTGTTCATTGGAAATATACCGTGAGAGGAAGGGCTTGATCCTGGAAGCAATGATCTTTGATATAAGTTTATAACATAGGTTGCATAGTGGAATAGGCTAATAATCATCAAAAGTATTGGGATTTGAGTCTTTTGGTATGAGAGTAAGAAAAGTTAAATTTAGAGCACCCACCACCTTTCCTTTGAGTCTAGAATCCTCCATAAGTTTTAGAAGATCTAGACCAACCAAATCGAAGAAATGAAGATAAAATTCTATCGTCCAGCCATCAGGGCCTGGAATTTTATCCTTGGAGAAAGACTTTAAGGCGACCAATATTTCTGAGAGTGAACAAGGTCTATCAAGAGAATGAGAATATTCCTCCGAAATATAAGAAGAAAAGAGACATGCCATCGTGGTAGAGGAATGAAGATTTATAGTAGCCTTCTTTTCAAAAAAAAGTTTTAAAATGTCTGACTGCCGCTGTTTTAATATCTTGTTGTCCTCTATGATGAGTACCTTCTGAATCAACAATTTCCCAAATATGTTTTTTGCTCCTGGAAGAACTAGCATAATTGTGAAAAAAATTGGTATTTAGGTCCCCACTCTTAATCCAATTAATCCTGTAGTGTTGTCTCCAGGTAAGTTCATCTTTAAGAAGGAGCTGATTTCTTTTAGATTCTAGTCTTTTTAATAGTTCACCATTGTCTCCAAAAATCCCTGCATGGGTTGCAGAGGAATGGAGAGATTGTAACTCTGATTCGATATCTAAAAGTCTTTGGATATTATTTTTCTTGTGTGAAGTTGCCCACGATTTTATACGACCTTTGAGGCTCTTGAGCTTCCAAGTAAATCTTTGTTCAATACATGGCTCTATGAGATAAATCAGATCATTCCAGACTGTTGTAACAGTGTCTATGAAATCAGATTCTAAGAGCCAACCCCTGTTGAACTTGAAGGGATAATGTATCCTATGTGTGGAAGAGTCCAAGTGTAAAATAATCGGTGCATGGTCAGAAAAGAAGGGGGTTTCAACCCAAGTACGAATTATGTCCTGTGGAGTGATTAGATTCTCAGAAATGAGAAACTGATCAAGTATTTTGTTAATAGAGGCAGATCCCTGGCACCCATTTAGCCAAGTAGGAACTAAAAGATCCGGAGCATAGTCAACAAGTTTATGCTTGAGAAACAAGGAGGAAAAGAAATCTGCCAGAGGATCCTGTGAAGCAAAATCACCCTAAATCTCCCTTACGGAGGTAATGAGGTTCATGTCCCCAACTAGAATTAGGTTTTCGAGGTCAAGTAGACCCTAAGCTTATAAGTTATTCCAGAATAGTTGTCTGTTAGAAAAAGGGGTATATATATTAAGAAGATGTATCCTTTTGTTATTTGAGCAGCAAGAGCTAGATAGCAGAATACCTCCACAACATAGATAGGGAGTTAGATCAAATTTTGTGGGATCCCAGGCCATAGACAATCCCCTATAGGTGCCAAGTGAGCTAACAGAACAAATGTGCCAAGTTGAGAAGAAACTATTTAAGAAGAGTCTGGCATTTTTGCTGTCAACCAGAGTTTCCTGAAGAAAAATGATGTCCGGATAAGAGAGAGAAATAAGTGTTCTGAAGGAGGCAACTTTTTGGAGGCCCACCACCCCTCTGATGTTTAGGGAGAGAAAGATCATTGTTTTTCTCTTGCTAGGGCTTTCATGCCTCTAAGCGCCCCAATATCAATAGAAGTTTGTGTTGCATCTGCAGTGAAAGTTAATGAAGAGCCCTCTTTTCGTCGTGCACTGCGTGTTTTTATGGGTGAATGATCAAACCCATGTCCTCTGGTCCAAGTGTAGTCCCTTTGTGGAAGAAGAGGCCTAGTCTCAGGTGGATCCAAACTAGAGACAAAATATGGCTAAGAGAAAGGAGAAGTACCCAAAAAAGTTGGTAAGGGAGTGGGGGATGTTACTTCTTTATAGGATGGAAATAAGGAATCTAGGACAACACCAAGAGTGATGTCTCCCGGTTCGGATTCAGAAAGGCCTGGTAAAAGACTGTAAGCTTCTTGTTCCAAGGGAAGATCTCACGATAACTCATTCACAAGTGATGTGGAAATGGATGGTGCAATAGAAAGATCACGCACTCCCAGGAGGCAGTTTGGAGTGGTAGAAAGGTCAGTGGTCGGAGTGAAAGTTGTTCGAGAAGAATCCAGCATAAAGGAGGAAAGTTGGATGGAGGGTAAGTTTGAAACTGRGGTGCAATCAACAGGAGGTTTGGGAGTAAAGAGAGGGCGACTGTGGCGAAGGAGGCATATAGTGGAAATAGTACAGAGGCGGAAGAAAAAGTGGGCAGAAATRTATTCTGATGGAGAGAGGAAGAGTCAGATGTGTTATAGGAAACCCTCCGAGGATGTGGGGCATATGAGTGATCACTCTCTTCTAGAGGACAGTTTGGTGGAGTAGTATGCACAGGYRTCTATGAGATAGGAATCCAAGTCGAATCCAGGTTTGAGGAGKAGAGTTGAGTAGTCGGGATGGATGTTAAAAAGTTGTGATCAACAGATGGTTCTGATGTAATGAGCGGAGTAGTTATAGACAAGGAGATGGGTAGAGATGAGTGTACAATAGTAGAGTAATGTGTGGGAGAAGTGGTATTCTGGTGGAGAGAGTGAGGATCGGAGGAGTTACAGTCCCCCCGAGTAGGTGGAGCCGAGACCAATGAAGGGAGGGTTGATTTATCTAACAAGTCTTTTTCCAATGAGGTGAGTGAGGAATACAAATTTGGGCAAATAAGTTTAAGCTTACCTGTAATAGAAATCGGTCCAGTGTAGTCATCGTCTTCTGGAAGGTTTGGATAAATCACCTGTGTTGAATGTTTTGGAGAGCCAGAGTTGTAGGCAATCTCTAGCATCGAATCCTCAGAGGGATCTTCTTCAATAAAACCAGTGCAAGTTTTTCTCAAATGTCATGTATGTCTGCAAAGTGAGCATCTGAAGGGGACTCCAAGGTAGTCTAGAATCTGTTTAGTAAGGTGGCCTCACCAGTCTATGACTAGTGATTCAAGCAGTCCTTCATGGATGTCTATTTCAACCTAAATCCTTGCCATTTTTTTATCTGAACTAGTTAACGTCTTGGAATCCACACAGATAAAATGGCCTATGGATTTGCCAATGGATTGTAGTGATTTTTTATTCCAAAGGTAAAGTGGAAGACCTGGAAGAAGAACCCACAAATGGAGAAGTCTGAAGTAGCCTTGTAAGGATTGAAGCTCACTCTCCAACGTTTTAACATGAGACTACTTTCATCTATAGTCCAGAGATGCTCCAAGATGGCTATAGAATCTTCAGGTGAATTGAACTGGAAGTAGAGCCAACCTCGACCAAGATGTGATAGAGGAGGAACATAGCCCAGTAATGGCCGGCAAGAAATGTTCATCCAAACATCCAGATCTGTCTTACAAAGGTGTTTGTAAGAGATTTGGCCCACAAGACTGCACAGAGCCATGGAGACCAAGTCCTCCAGTCCAAAATCCGCCCCAAGAACGAGCTTCTTCTTTGTTTTCTTAGGAGCCCAAGCACGTTGGATGGGTTTCCTGCTTCTAGGTGGAAATGATCTAGTTTTTTGTTCATAACCAAAGATTGTAGAGGTGTTATGAAAGGCCTGAGACGCAAATCTCTGAGGTAAGGGAACAAAGTGAGGAGGGGGAACAAAGGGACTGGTAGTGGAGAAATGAGGGAGGTGTAGGGAGGGTCAAATCCTACATATTTCAGGCTGTGTCCCTCGAGGGAGAGGTCTCCTTTCTACAGGTGGGAATAAAGGTGCAGGAAAGGGTGGGACAAATGAAGAGAGGACAAGGTGAGAGGAGTGAAAAGTTGTGGGAGGATGAGTAATTAGTGGTGTAAATACAGAGGTAGTCGGAGTCAAGTTAATGCCTGGAGAAGAGGATATAACAACAGAGTTGGTGGGAGTTGTTGTATAGATGTTACGCCCTGAGATCTCATCAATCAAGTTAAAGAGACCTGCACTGTTTCAGATGGCCTTGTCAGCAACACTCATGAGTGCGCTGACTTGTGCCTCCATCAATGCAGTTCTCAAGAGATAAAGAAAGTATAAAAAAAGAAGAAAGACAAAATGTGCAGTAATCAGTCTTTGATGCTCAAAGAATCAGAGTATGGGTAAACCAAAGTCCATCAGAAGGTTCATCATGAAAGTCGAGAATAAAGACAAAACATTGGGAAGAAAACGGGAACGGAGGGTATTTGTGGGCAGAAGGATTAGTTGGCCACATAGGAAGAAATAATCTCAGGAGCTCTAATAAGGCCTGGGGCATCATATCCTGTAATAGTTATAATAGGTCCACCAAGTGGTTGTAGCAAGTCCACCAATAGTTGCACTAGGTCTTCATTCAACCATGCATAGTTGCATGGTTGAATGAGGATGTGTTGTTACATTTAATTGTCTAACTTAAAACAATTTGGATGAAGTCTAAACTAGGGTGAAGGGGAGAGGAGATTTTATAGTTATAGAAGTTATTTCAATATGCTATATGTTATATGATAGATATCACTGTAATTTTATACAAATAACTGTACAACATGTCCTACAAAAGAGAGGAAGCCTAAACAAGCAAGCATATTAATTAGGATATGTATAACTCCTTAGACTATAACAGTAATAATTAACCCACCCCTATGATCGCTTACATTTAATCTTGAGTGCATACATATATAAGAAACTGGCATTACAATCTTATTAGTTAGATTAGAGTAATTAGATACAAGAGATTTAATAGTCATAAAAGGTGTTGTAAACGTTCTAAGTTTTGGAATTTTTTGCTGAAATCTGGTGATATAAATTTGGGCAAGTCTCAATTTACTGTTATTTAAATTGCATTTCTGAACATAAATGGATTCAACTTGCTAAAAAAAACACTCTAATTATACAAACTTAACAATTCAAATTTGCAGATGCAACAATTTCTAGTCTAGAATTTTTAGCCGATAAGATCATGAAAACATTACAAGATACATATAAGGTTATCGCACTGTTATGCAACCACACAACGCAGCAGAGCAAGATCCCTATTATGAGGTGCAGATAACCTCCATTAAGCTCTCTCTGGTGCTGGAAAGATTCCATTCCACTAGTACTCACTGATGAAATCTTGAAACGAATCTGACCTGACACATTCAGTTTTTGGTGTATCGATTCGTGATCATGAAACAGAGGGCCAGGAGGAGACTGTAGATGCATGCCTACTGCCACTAACCAGTACAACTAGGTATAGTATTTTCCGAGACTTTACTGCACGGGACAGAGAGAAAGTGGTTGTACTGATCTTTATTAGTTCTGTGAGGATTATTGTTCTGTTGAAGAAGCCAAGGAATCCATCGATAAAAGCGTCCTTTTATGTATAGTTTCCCTCAATGTCAGGATATCGGGTCCACGCTCCGCTTGCTTTTTTATTTCGGGGATGACTTTCTGACCCTTTGCTCTGCGTATTGTAAATCTCATTTCCTTACGAGTAATTATCATACATGCATAATATTGATTTGGAAAGTAGAGGAGGAATATTACTATTTTTATATTAAGAGTTTTTATCTAATAAATGAGTGTAGATGGATTTTAAATTTGGATCTATATCAAATATTTGGATCCAATTTTATATCAAGTATTTGGATCCAATTTATTAAGTGTAATTATTATTATTATTATTTGTTTTTATGTAAGTTTTAAATTTTATTTATAATTTTTTTTTTAATTGAGTAATTTTATTAATATTATTAATTTTTTAATTGAGTTGACTTTATTTTTGTTATTATTATTTAACATAAGATTAAAGTCTCAACATTATCTATATAATACTTTTTAGGTATAACAAATTTAGATCAAAATTTAAGATAATGGTGTTGATACTCAGAGGGGGACGAATCAATATCAAGTACAATTTAAAAACTTTTTTCAACTTATACTTAAACCATTCAATTATATCCAATGAGCAATGAACAATAGTATAAGAGTTACACTAATACACCACAATACACCATGCATGATATATGATAAATAATCAATAGTTTTTGTTCAAGGGAAGTAATGACTTCCAAAAGTAGCTACAACTTCCACATGTAAAGGGAGGGATAAACCTCCAAGAGGAAGATACAATCCTCCAATATCAAGAGAGAGTTGAACTCTCCATCTTTGCCTCTTCCTTCCACCCAAGAATATATGAGAGATAATAAAACTTTACATTAAATCATCACCATCAACCAATCATCACATAGAACCTGATAATGCTTCCCGAGACTTCTTCAATTTATGCAATTCTTCAATTTTTGGAGTACTTTGATTCTGTAGATAATATTACTCAATGTATTATCTGAAACTCCTCCAATTTTCACTCCTTGAATTCTCCCCAAAAAGAGGTTATAGAAAGCATGGTAGACTTTATTCAATTCTGGTCTATTCAGAAGACCCAACTTGTATAGCATCCCTCGTGCTCAATTTTTAACATCCGATTCTGAAACTCGCACACAAGAAACTAAAGTCTGTACTCTTTCCAATGGAAGTGGTTCCACTTCATTTGGATTATGTATGAAGAATTTATGACTGTTTTACCCGGAACACCTGTTTATTGACTAGCTTCAGGACTGGTCAAAAACTCTATCTTCCACAGAGTGTATCTCTATAATTATAGCGAAACAAGAGCTTAACTTTTTACCAAAGGTACCTTGATATGTCTTCTCAATACCATAGCGATTTCACCATCTGAATCGTTCTAGAAAAAAAGTTATGGCAAAGATGGTAAAATGACCTGAAAATAACATACCTTAGAACACATCACCAAAAGACTTCATCCTCCCTTGAAATCCAACTTTTTTTTCTTTTTATTTCCTCTGAAATTCAACTTGTATCAAATGAATGTATAATGATGTTTATTTATACCATTTATGTCACTTCCTTTTAACATTAGGGCTGACCTGACACTTTCTTATTTTGTAA
>JZKD02S1410304.1:19573-55091 GCA_000966675.3 Picea glauca
TAATTGAATGCAGTCTTCGCATACTCAGCGCTACACAGTGTGATGGAAGTGAGCAAGGCAGACTATGATGCTTGCTCGACGAGTAACGCAATAAAGTCATACAATGGAGGAAGCACCACCGTTACATTGGACAGCGCGGGCGCCAAGTATTTCGTCTGCGGAACTGCCGGCCACTGCTCAGGGGGTATGAAGCTCGGCGTTACCGTTGCCACCGGTTCCTCCACAACGCCGTCGACTTCTTCTCCTCCAACTCCAACGACAAGCACTAGCCCAACAAAAACTCCACCAACAACGTCGGCCAGCGCAGCAGTGGCGGATTCACACATTAAGATCAAGGACGGGGTCCTGCTCGTTGGGTCCCTTGTGGTTGGAGCTCTTATTGTGCCCATGCTGTGATCACGTGTGTAGATCATCATATTGATGAGCACCAGGGAAGAGACAGTGCCATATTTTTACTGTCATTAATAAGTGTGGGTTTAGTTAAGTGGACTTCTTTTGATGAATTTGATATCTTTGTTATAAGTTACTAAGTGGACTTCTTACAATAAATTTTCTTTTATTGAATTCGATGTCTGTATGATAAGTCTGGGCGAATGAATTTATTTGATATCAGTGATTCCATTATTTAATTTATTTAGAATTTATTATTTAATTTATTTAGAAGTTGGTAGGAAAAAAACAGCAGTAATTAGAAATATATTTCCACGTAACTTAAAAAAAAAGTAGACAACGTAAAAACAACACTTGTACAAAAAAACGCAACATAAAACAACACTTGTACAAACAAGTGTAGACAGTGCCATGGTTCATGCCCAACAATAAAACAATTGAAATTCATGCCAAACAATAAAACACTTGAAACCACACAAAATCCATTGGCCCATGGCCTAGCCCTAGCACACACTACCAACCATTACAAATGACAATCTCCATGAGGCTATGGACATGACCAAGTCGATCAATCTATGGATGAACAATGTTCATTAGGTTTATTAATTTTTGGATGTACAAGTTTATTAATGTAACAAGTAAATGCAACAGTATTTTTATTTATGTTTATAGAAGATCATTTATGTTTATTAATATATGGATGCCTAAGTTTAAGTAGCAAGTAAATGGAATTTAATATTTTTATTTATGTTTATAGAAAATAATATAAATTATATGGAGTCTCAAGGATAACTAAAATGGTTTTGATATATATATATATATATTTAATATTATAAAATTATATGGAAGGAGAATATGTATATATAAAAAAGATGTGATATTTAGGTAGAATGTAAATAGAAGAATTATCATAATAATATTATGACATATGTTTAGTTTAATTGATTAGTTTGGATATCTAAATGTCAAGAAGTCAAGTCCCTTATATGTGGGTGGGGGGATTAATAGAAAAACTTTATAATAAAGTTTTTCTATTAATCCCCCACCCACATATCTATTAATGTCCCCCCCACCCACATATGTGGGTGGGAAGGGCATTAATAGAAAAACTTCACCCACATATGTGGGTGGGGGGCATTAATAGAAAAACTTTATTATAAAGTTTTTCTATTAATGCCCCCCCCCACTTAATAAAGTTTTTCTATTAATACCCCCCACTTAGTTTAATTGATTAGTTTGAATATCTAAATGTCAGGTCAAGAAGTCAAGTCCCTTATATGTGGGTGGGGGGCATTAATAGAAAAACTTTTTAATAAAGTTTTTTCTATTAATGCTTGGCCCCCCACCCACATAATAAAGTTTTTCTATTAATGCCCCCTCCCTCACCCACATATTCCCCCACCCACATATGTGGGTGGGGAGGGGGGCATTAATAGAAAAACTTTGTAATAAAGTTTTTCTATTAATGGCGCCCCCACCCACATAAAGTTTTTCTATTAATGCCCCCCACCCACATAAAGTTTTTCTTTTAATGCCCCCCACCCAGGGAGCATTAATAGAAAAACTTTATTATATTATATTTGTATTTTATGACATTATACATAATAAATCATATTGATTATCACTTAATTTTTTATTTTGTTAATACCAGCAAAAAAAAGTCTATTTTACCTGTACATTCATTAAACATAACAGATCAATGCTTACAATGTTATAAATCTATTATATATTATATTTGTATTTTATGACATTATACATAATTTGGATACAAATTTTTTTCTTTTACTTTTTTATTTTATTAACAATAAGTTGAGCTATATAAATAACTAAAAAGCTTGTATTCAATAAATTTGCTAAATAATACTTGTGTTATTGATATGTGTGTTGATTTGGTGATCTAGATTATGAATCTTGAGATAGTCATAAGGAGACATCTAAAATCCAACTATGTTAAAGGTTGGTATAACCTAGATTAGATGGGATACTTAAGTGATTTTAATAACTTAGATGCCCCACATCTTATACCACAAGCTAATCCTACAAATCACATTCCCAAAAAAAATCCACATCATACATAGTATGCTATTAACATCGTGAAAAAATTGTTTATTTATTAAAAATAAGATTTTCAATATTTATTGTTAACCATGATTATAAAATATTTTAGCAATCTTTTGATTTGGTGGAGTGACATGTTTAACTGAACTCTAAGCCCTGGATTTTGGTAATGAGATCTTACTATATTGGTTGGATGACCATTTTCTTAATCTAAGCCCTGGATTTTGGTAATGAGATCTTACTATCTTGGTTGGATGACCATTTTCTTAATCTAAGCCCTGGATTTTAGTAATGAGATCTTACTATCTTGGTTGGATGACCATTTTCTTAATCGTATGTAGATTGATGGACAGAATTGCAAATTTGCTCATAATCTCTCTCCAGGGAAGAAGCAAAGTTGGAATTGTGCATTCTTTTGTTTCAGTAATATGTTGGAAATGGTTTTAAGGCTTATGACATACATGGAGGTAAATTGGTATGTTGTATTTTTGACAACTTAATTCAGTGAAGCTTGAGTGAAACTCAACAATGACATTTATGAAGGTAAATTGGTATGTTGCATTTTTCACAATTTAATTCAGTGAATTTCGAGTGAAACCCAACAATATCTATGTAAACAACAATTAACCTCAGAACATGACAACAAAACGTCTTACTTATAATTCACAGTAATCAAACTCAACCACTCCAGCTAAAACTGAACCTTTTTGGTTTCTAGTTTTTCCTTCAATATAATTCCTATTAAAAATTAATTATCAATTGGGATCGTGCCAGAATAAACGGAATTATAATTTCTAGGACACAGGACTCTGGGATCAGGTTGATCAGTAAGGAAATATTCTATAAATAAAACTTGGGCAATGGTGATAATTTTTCCCCGTAATACAATCAGTTTTTAGAATTATATTTTTATAAAAGTAATATATGAGCGGTTTGATTATTAACAAAGAGTGATTATTAATCTTAACTCTTGAGATTATAATCAGATTAGAGCCATCTTAACTATTGAAATTATGGATAAAAATGAAATAAAAGAACAATTTTCTATATGCATGCTATCCAACTTAATACAGCGACATTACAAAACAATATTATTGTTCTGTTCTGCGTTCGAACGAGTGCTCTACTGAAATACTGTGTAAATTGTTTTGAGTTCGTATTCTTAACGTCAAATGACATGTTTGTTTATATCTGTCGAAAGCATATGTAGGTAAATACTTCGATTTTTTATTTCAAACAGTGTTTGACATCTAGAAGTTCCGTGGGATCTACCACACAATGCACAGAAATATCTATCGACGATCTTCCAACCAATGTAGAAAAAGACATGATGCACTAATTCTATTTTCACACCTCACATGTGACTTTCTCGGATGCACAAAATTTTGGTTGTGGTGTCTACGTCCGATACTGTTTCAATCATGAACTTTTGATTTTGGTAAAGCATATGATACTTTTCCTTTTTAGTTCGTAATCCAATCAACCTAATTATGAATATATGGTTTGAGAGTTTCAGTGCTACCCCACATACAAAGGATAGTTAGGTTGGGGTCCCAATTCCAATAATCTGCTAATAAGCATCCACGCATACTATAAGTAACAAAGAAAATAATTCATTTTTGAATTCTACCAATAACTTCGAAAGGGTTATGAATTTTTTTCTTTTATTTTAAACTGGTTAATAATATAATATATCACTGGCAAGAATTGACTCTGCCTTATGGAGGATAACAGTCTTTCTTTCAAACCACACAAACTAAACTTAATAGACAAAGTCTTTCTTTCATCCATCAAAATATGAAATGAATATAGCAAGTGATTATTCACTAATGAATCAAATTGAAAGACATGACTCTCATTATATAATAACGGGTTTGAGTTCAAAAATACTTTTCAAATTAAATATGAATTTTCTCTATTTTTTACATTTTTTATCATTTTCAATGAAATTTGGGTGGAATTAAGGATTTTGTCATCATGTTTTTAGTTATAATAAAATTTACATATATTTTAATATCTACTTTAAAAATTGAAAATAATAAAATTTTGCTATGTTATATTGAATATTGAAACAAAAATTGGTTTTATATTTTATCATTTTCTAGAAAGACAAAATTAACATCAAATTTTTAGTGAATTTTGACATTGAAATATGTATAAGATGAATTAAAAAACTATCTATTTGTTTGTATCCAATGTATAAATTATAGGTTTATTTAATAGTAACATCTTTTTTTTCATCCAAAGTTGTTAATATGATCTCAATTATAACCATACTTAAAGTCTGAATAATCTTTTGAATCATTTATCATAGCTCAATTGGAAATATATTAAAATCCAAATTATTTTTTTTGTGTATTCAATTATTAGATCTAAATTATAGTGGAAAGAGTGTTCATAAAAAAGAATGAGTAGAAAGAGTATTTATGAAAAAAAAATAAGGTTAAACATTTAATGGAGAGAGTTATTACCTCTCTTAAATTTAATTTGTTTTAATTCTTTTAATCTAATAAAAGTAAGTTTTAAATGTTTTAATTTTTCATCATAAATTAATTTAATTTATGAAAATATTTATGAGAAATACAGAAAATATATAACACTATGAGTGGGCCTAATGGTTAAGAATACTTGTTTCCTCTTAAGAGATCATAGGTTCAAATCCAGAAGGGGATAGAGTATGTATACCTTCACAAACAATGGGGTCGCATACACCAATTTGATGTGCTGGCTTGGCCATAACCTTAAAAATAGATGATAATTATTATTATTATTATAAAAAAATAAATTTTTAATAATATAAATTTCATCAAAGTAAAAATAAAAATATCATACTAACAATAACATTGTTGAAATTGATAAATATGAAAATACATATTTATATATTTAAATGTATGTTTATAAAATAGTACACCAATTCCTATACAATATTATATATTGTTAAATAGATTGAATGTAAAAGAGAATATCATTGTTGAAATTGATAAATATGAAAATAGATATTTATATATTTAAATGTATGTATATAAAATAGTACACCAATTCCTATACAATATCATATATTATTAAATGGATTGAATGTAAAAGAGAATATAAACATCAACAAATAAACTTAAACTTATGGTGGCTATAATTTTTTAATTTTTGTCAAAACATTATTTTTCTTAATAATTATAAAAATAAGCTAAAATACTCATCTATTTACATGTATTCTCATTTGTAATATCATGTAGAGTAATTTCAAATTGTTATCAGTCATCTTTTGAAAATCTAAAATTTTATAATTGTAATAATTAAAATTCTACAAATTTAAACATAATTACCAAAGAAAATAAAACTTCAATAAAATATTATTAATTTTAGTCATTAAACACATTTTTAACTCAATTTATTTGATTAAAAATAGTACTATCATATTTATGGGTCAACTAATGAAGCAATATATTACTCCTAAGAAACATATCATCTTTATGGACCAAGCAATGAAGAAATATATTACCTTCCTAAAAAACATATCATCTTGATTAGGTGTAGACAAACAATTTTTTCCATATATATAAATTGCTAATTGCTATCAAATTTGTCTATCTTTTTCCAAAAATAATAGTGTACAATATTGGTATTACCATTCTTCTCCCTACAAAATAATCCTTCATCTCAAATAACAAACATTTATCATGTTATGTACATAAATTGTCATCAATTTTGTGTATCTTTTTAACAAACATTTATCATGTCATGTACATAAATTGCCATCAATTTTGTGTATCTTTTTCCGTAAAATATTATTGGTATGACAATTCTTCTCCCTACAAAATAATCCTTCATCTCAAATAACAAACATTTATCATGTTATGTACATAAATTGTCATCAATTTTGTGTATCTTTTTAACAAACATTTATCATGTCATGTACATAAATTGCCATCAATTTTGTGTATCTTTTTCCGTAAAATATTGGTATGACAATTCTTCTCCCTATCAAATAATTCCATGTCTCAAATAAAAAATATTTCTCTTTATAAAAAAGAAGGAAAATTATAAAAATATAAATTAAAAACATTTCTCATATAAAAGGAAAATTATAAATATACAAACATTATATAAATGGATGAGTATTGTTTTTTCTAATACATATCATAATTTCAAAATATAATTCTTTTTATTCTTTATTTATGGACTGTTTTTGGCGAACTTAACTATTTCATATATATATATATATATATATATATATCATTAATAGAAAACCATCTACAAAATAAATAAACACTTTCATTATGTTATAGGACTAAGTGTTATATGTGCAAACATCATAGTTTTATGTTTTAACAACTTTAATATTTTACAAAAATAGAAATTGTTATGTTTTTTTAGAAAAATAATGTCACATGAGTATCAAGTCTCTTTTACAACTCTACAAAATTTTATAAATAAATACTACTCATTATTTTTTATGGTGTTGCATTTAAGTAAACATATAATTTTGTTATAATGAAATTAAAAAAAAATCATTATTAAAAAAACATTACTTTAAACAATTACACAATTTTTTTTTTTTTTTTTTATCTATCTATCTATCTATTTATTTATCTATCCATCCATCCTAATCTAATCATATTATGTTTTCTATATTTATCTTTTTGTAGATTCTTAAAATTTGTAGATTCTTAAAATTTGTTGCGAAGAATCTTTAATTATATCTCAAAGATAAAAGTTTCTTGTTTGTTCCTTTTTGGCAAGTAACATGTCACGGGAGATACTCATGATTGTGCCTTTTCTACGTTTTTATTTTAATTATATCTCAAAGATAAAAGTTTCTTGTTTGTTCCTTTTTGGCAAGTAACATGTCACGGGAGATACTCATGATTGTGCCTTTTCTACGTTTTTATTTCCCTTTCACTTTGAAAAGAAGTGATTTCCCATTTTATTGAATTGTTTTTTTTCCACATAAAATTTTACATTATATTCATTAAAATATAATATGTTTTCAAAGACAATCGTTACATCATGATATTGTTCTTTTCCAGGATTGAACCAAAAAATAAACATTCTTACTACAAAAAAAAGGTTCCAAGATCCTTACAAAATAACATCTTCTCCAAAGCTACCATGGGACTATTATCAAAACAAAAATAGTCTTTCCTACCAAAGAGAGAACTGTTTCTACCGGGACCTCCAGAAATAAACATTTAAACACAAAAGTGATCCCCCTGGAGATTAAAACATATTTAAAAAAAGAGTAAGGCCCTCAAGGCCACCTTCCCAGTGATTGTAGGCAAGTCTCCCTGGATGATTTTTTAGTGCCCGTTTTGATAGTATATCAGCTTCTTGATTCTCTTCTCTATAAATATGTGCACAAGAGATAGATATGAAGTGAGTGAGAAGTTCAGTTATTTTATCCTTCCAACTATCTAAAGTTACAAATTGAAGAGATCCTTTCCGATTGAGCCAATCAATGACTATTTTAGAGACTCCTAGTATATGTATGTCTGTAACTGATAGCCTAGATGCCATAATTAGAGTAGCCCAAGCTCCCATGAGTTATTCCCTAGAATATGTTCCACTACCACAATTTAATGTGCATCTATACTCCTTATGTTCATTGATATTTAAGACTCCACCTGCCCCACTTAACTCACCATTTTGTTGTGCTTTCCCATCGAACCACGCAATAACTTTATCTACCAGAAATTTAGAAGATGGTATTCTAGGGGTTGGAACTTTTTTATTTTTCCAATGAGTACCCATAGACCCTAGAGATAGATACACTATCCTCTTAATAGAAGGAGCCCCAAAATCAAAGATAGACTTGTTTCTATCAATCCAAATAAACCAACATATATAAGCTGGGATACTTGGGAAATTATAGTTTTGTTTTTCCCAGTTTTTGAAGCATTCATTCACCGAATTGCCAATCCATCCAACTGTGATTTTTAAAGAAAATTTAAATTTTTCCCAAACTGCTAACGTAAAAGGATAATTTACAAAAAGTTGTTTACCTGATTCCCTCATTCCTTTACACAGATAGCACAATCGTGACCCCTTCTAACCTATTTTTTGCAGATTTTCCCATGTTAAAATTTTATTTTCAGATAACAACCAAGTGAATATATTATTTTCAGTGGACATTCCCATTTCCATAATTTTCCCCTCTAGCCCCCAGTTTTGAATTTCCACAATTTTTTGGTAAGAGCTCTGTACACATTCTTGACATAAATTTGTTCTGAAGTATCACCACCAGTCCACTTTAATTCATCTGAACTCCCCAGTTCAGTACTGTCTATCCAAATTGAGCTTATCGAACCCTATGGAAAAATGTGACTCGCTTGATACAAGAGATGGTTTTTTTTTTATTAAGAATGCGCACCAACTCTAGAGATAAAATGGAGTTTTTCCCCATCCCAAAAAGTGCATCCTTCCTAATTAAAATAGAGTTTATTGAGCCCGGGTTCCAAACCAACCATCGTAAGATCACTCATAAGGTATTAAGAAGGGTTTTCTAGGTCTGGGATCCATAGGATGTGATCGAAGAGGCCGATATTAACCATGTCAACACTGACCCATGGGGTCAGTACTTGTCTTTGATCACCCTTTTCTAGATGCCAATCTTCATCAAATATCTCCATAATGTGTTTTTCACCATATCCTTATAAAAAACAAAAATGTTCCTCATCGCCCAACCTCCATAGAGTTTTGGTTTTGAGATTGACTCCCAATTAGTTAAATAGTAACTATGTTTGTTCTTGTTTCCCGAACAAAGGAAAGAATCATCAATTTTTGGATCCTTTGGAGAACAAAAATCGAAATATGAGAAAGATCCATCCAATATACTAGTTGGCTCTCTAAGAGCGCTTTTATCAGCACAAGTTGGCCACCCAGGGAAAGCCGTCTATTACACTAGTGACTAATCTGTGTTTCAAAGTTTTCAATAAGACAATGCCAATCCTCCACCTTATAACTATCTGGTTTCATAAAATACCCCAGGTATTTGAATCCTACAGATAGATATTTGAAGGAATAAAGAAATAAGTCTTTTAAAACTGTGAGAGTTTCTGGAAGAACTTTGAAATGAAGGAATGTATACTTTTGTACAGTAATTGCCAAACCCAATGCTCGACAAAAAACATAGAGAATATTTTGGATTTTTTCCCATTCTGCGATTGATTCTTTCAACATTATAAGAATGTCATCCATGAAGAGTAAGTGGAGTACCTTTATCAATCTGGATACCTTTATCCACATGAGAGCTCCATATTCTTGAGCTTTCTTTAAATAAAGGATGAGACCTTCCATCACGAGTATGAATAGACGAGGTTACAAAGGACAACCGTATCTAAGTCCTCTACTTCTCTAAAAAAAATTGGTTGCCTCTCCATTTATCAAAACGGAATATGTTGTAGATGTCACACAACCCATAATCCAATTTGTTGTTGGCAGACCAAAACCACATTGGAGAAGTATTAACCTCAAAAAATCCCAGTTGGTACAGTCATAGACCTTTTTTAAGTCAAGCTTCAGGATAATAGTTTGGAGCTTTTTTGTTTTAATACTGTGAATACACTCTTGAGTAGTAACAATGGCGTATAAAAAATTTCTTCCTTTGAGAAAACCCAATTGTTCTTCTGACAGTGATCTGGATAGAATTGACCTGATTCTCCTTGCTATAACTTTAGCAATGATCTTGTAACATAACTTACAGAGTGCAATTGGGCCGAAATCGCAGAAAGAACTAGGGATATTGACTTTTGGAATCAATTCAAGGAAGGTTGAGTTGATTGGTCTAGCTACCTATCCTCCGAGTCTTCTTTCCTCAACCATATCAAGCAAGTCTTGTCCAACCAACTCGAAGAAAAAAAGGAAAAAATCTACATTCCAACAATCCATCCCTGGACTTTTGTCCTTTGCAAATCCCATTAGTAATTCAAGGAATTCATCCCTTATACAATACTTTTCTAAATTTTGAACATCTTCCTCGCTCACATAATTAGGAAATAACCTAACTGTAGTGATATGATCCCCAATGTTATTCTGACCTGTATCACTAAAGACATATTTAAACAAATTGTTTGTTTCTTCCTTTAAAGCCTCCTGACCTATATGGATCACACTTGCTTCATCCCTTATCTCCCATATGAACTTTTTATTTCTCCTATAGCTTGCAAAGTGATAGAAATATTTGGTATTCTTATCTCCACATTTAATCCATATTTCCCTGCTCTTTTCTCTCCAACTCTCTTCCTCATCGAAAAGGAGTTTTTTGCGCTCATCCTCAAGAGTAAGTATAATATGTTCAGAATCATCACTGTGTGTACCATGTGTATTTTGTATGTAAGTATTAGTGAGAGCCTCTTCAATATTACCTAGTTCTAAATGATCTTGAAGGCATTTTTCCTTAGACCATAGCTTAACCCGATTTTTTAATAGGGAAAGTTTCCCTACTAGTCTCTTTTGGGATCCAATAACATATTGTAACTGTGATTCATTCCACACTTCCCGAAAAAGAATGGATAAAGACTCTTCTCTTAAAAAAATGGATTTAACTTGAAAGGATAAGAAACTGTCGGAATCCCAACACCCAGTTGAAGAAATATTGGAGCATGATCAGACATATAGGGATATTCCACCCAAGTTCTATACCTCATTGAAGATGTGATTAGATCTTCCGCCACATAGATCTAGTCTAGTATTTTTGCAATTCCATCATCACTGGACCTACCATTATGTCACGTTGGAACCACCTTGGCAGGGACAACATCCACTAAATTGTTTTTTTTAATAAAAAGTTCCTTAAAAAAATCCGCTAAAGAGTCTACCAAAGCTGACGACCCCCAAACCTCCTATGTAGAAGTCGTGAAATTCATATCACATGCCATTATAGATCATTATGAACTAATAATACTTTACCATCCATAGTTTTCTAGAAACACTTGCAGTCTTGACAAGGGTCGTAAACATTCAGGAGAGAAATCTTATTGTTATCCAATAAGTTTGTTCCTGACAAAAAAATACCACCCTAGCTTAGGACATGTTCTAAATCAAAATAATTTGGATCCCATGACACAAGGAGACCACTAGATGTCCCCACTGCACTTACTTCACAAATCATCTAGTAAGGTATGAGTTTAAACATAAAGTTCCTTTCCTTTTCACAATGACCATAATTTCTTGTAGAAAAATTATACTAGGGGAGGTTTATGATATAAGTCTACGAAGGGAGGCCAATTTTATGGGTCCTCCTACCCATATGATATTGAGGGAGAGGAGGATCATGATTTATCCCTTTCCAGGGATTTCATGCCTCTAAGCACCCCTTGATTAGTGTTAGAAGAAAGATGATAAGTAGAGAAAGAAATATTTGTCCCCTCCTTTTTGTGGGAACTCCTCGTTTTGATTGGTGACAATTCAATCCCCAAACCCCGTGACCACGCAGGGTCAGAATATTTGAAAACCTCTTCCCCTCAAGATTCCTTAGAATCACCACTAGGTAAAGGTTTGACCACAAGATCCTTCCCCAAGAAGGTCGGTATCGAGATAGGGCTTGAATTCCTTCTTAGAGTGGGAACTAGAGTTGTTAGCATCATGTCCAAAGATGGGTCTCAAATGACATATTCACTATAATGGGGGAAAATAACATATTCTTCCACATCCTCATTCTCAATATTAACAGGGGAAATCACCTCATGAGATGAAACAGTCTCAAGAAATGGAAAGGCTCGATCATCTATCGATTATGTATTCTCAAGAACTATGTCTAGAGTCTTTCCTTTATCTATAACAGACGATAGGGACTGTTCCGAGAAGATAATATTATTTGATTGATCACGCTCCCAAGAAGTTAAAGAAAACTATAGTGAAGGATAGTAGTATTTTAACTTACCAATAAATGTGTGGCCCAACGCAATAGGACTATCTTCAGAACTCATACCAAGGTAATCCCCTGGCTCTTGTGCATCTGCCAAAGGTGTAAAACTGTCAGTTGGCATATCCTCCGATGATTCTTCCTCAACCAGTGCCACATAAATATGTGGGAATTCCTTCCTAGGGTGACTAGTGAGTCTACAGAGTGAGAAGTGGAATGGAATGCCCAAATAGTCCAACCATTGGACAAACAAAAGACCCATGCATTTGATTTCCAGCATTTCCAAGAGCCCCACATGAACGTCCACTTCAACGAGCACCTTTTCCATTCTCTTATCTGGTGAATTTAATGCATCTTCATCAAATTTTATGAAGTGTCCTATGGAGTTTCCAATCGCCTCCAAATATTTTGAATTCCACATATGCAAGGGTGGGCCTAGAAGGAGTACCCACAAGTGTCAAAAGCTGAACTACTTCTTCACCGGATTAAAACTTAAGCGCCACCTTTTCAACATTATAATCCCTCCATCATAGCCTCAAAACATTTGAAGGATCCTTGAAGAGTCTTATGAGCACCTAAAACAAAACCCATCCACCCTCTCGGTAGGGAAAACACCTCAGGAGAATAACCAAGCATCGGTTCCCAATTACTATGCAACCAGTCCGCTAGAGATATTTTGCAATGGGACTAGTATGAAAACCTCCCAACAAAATCACATAGTGCTAAGTTACAAGACTCTTCTAGTCCTATATCCATGCCTAAAACCATTCTACACTTAGTCCTTTTAGGTCTCCACACCCTTGTCGAGTGCTTTAAGTGACTCCTCTTCTCTTTTGAACATTCACCATGTATCTTTCCTTCTTGTACTTCATGATTATTAAGGTGAAATTCCACCTTATGCCGCCTCGCCAGACCACCTAAACCTTGTGCCTTACTAGCAGACGAGGTACCCCCATAAACCTCACATGGTAATCCAACTCTACCTTGTGCATTTTTTGTTTCTGATGCTCTAACAGCCTGGTAGCGAGGTTTGGTGCTAGTAGTAGGAGTAATGTCTAACTCCTCAAGAAAATTCCTAGAGGTATTAACTCCCTCATCAATATGGCACATGATGCCTTTATTCCTACACATCACGTCCACCGAGGTAAACAGTCCCGCCCTCTCCCAGATCTCCTTGTCAGTCGCACCCATGAGTGTGCTGACCTCACAATCCATAATAGAAGTTGCTAGAAACCATTAGTTCCTGCCACCTCATAAATGTAGTTAAATACTATTTGCAGATAAGTCTCATTGAAGGTTTAATGCCCCGAGGTTCGGACATAAAACTAAATGGTGAGATGATAGGAGTGTCAGAACCGTATGTAGTTTCCAACTAGTAGTCACAATGCTGCAAGATAGCACAAACTTCACCAAAATCTCCAATGTCGCTAGAAAAAGAGGGACAGATAAATATCCCACTATGAAGTCCTAAATGGAAAAAACTGCTAAAGGTAACACCAAAGTTAGTGAAAGAAAAATCCGGGTAAAACCAACCCACTGAAATGGAAAAGGTATTAAAATGGGGTAACAAGAATGTCACTGAGATAGTTTAAACTCCTCCAAAAGTTTAAACCCCTTCAAATCGTGACCTGAAGCTCAATTCTAAAGAGTAAAAGTTTAAAAGGATTGTAAGAATCCATCTAAACCTAGAAGGAAGAAGTTCATCCTAAACGCTACATAAAAACAACAGTAAAACTAGGTTGTTGCAGGCCGACCTCCATGAAACCTGCAACTTAGTCCACCTTCCCGCCTCCGTATATTTCAAAAAGGTTAGTGGATCACTTTTGGTCACCGAATTTTTATTTTGATTTATTTTTAATTGAATTGTTTCCATAGGGTTTGCATTAATAATTAATATATTTACCCCTTTGTGCGAACTTTTACTATATCTTGTGCATATTATCAAAAACAAATGTGAATTATTATTTTTTATTTTTCCGAAAACTAGTGCAACCTAGTATTCCATTTTCAAAGTCCGCGTGATGATGTTTTTAGACATCAACATAAAATGTCTCACGGTGACAAAAAAAGTAAATTGATAAGCTAATCCTCTAATTGGTATTTTTTTGATGGCCACATAAGATGTCTCCATTTTTCTAATCCTCTAATTGGTAATTCTTTTGATGTCCACAAAAGATGTCTCCATTTTTCTAATGTTTTAATTGAATAAGTTGTCATTTTTCTAAATTTTTAATTGTCTAAGTTGTTATTGAAGGTCGAGGACATGTTTCTTTAGGTCCAACTCATGTACAAAGAAAGTCTATCAAAATATACAATGATGCTTATAGACATTAAACTTAGAAAATAGGTTTGTTGTTTTTAAATTTTAGAAATTATGTACTCTTTACATGGAAACACAATGATAATAGGAATGCTTTCAAAAGACTCGTCATCTTGTGATTATAAAGTATTATGTTAGAAGTGTGATCAAAACAAAGACACTTGAAAATTTTGTTAAGGACACTCCAACATTGCATCTCTTGAGGATGAGAACCTAAATGTCAATCTTCAAGGAAATAAGATTTTGGAAGGCATGGATGAACCTAGTTTTGATGTGTCCAAAAATTTAAAAAAATAACCATGGTAAGGGCATAAATGTCTTGATGATTTGTATAACAAGATAATTCATGTACTAGATTAAAATTTTACTTTACCAATTAATATTTTTCATATATTATTTTGATTATATTTATATAAATATAATGCCCTCGATACAAATATTGTAAAAAAAATCATGACTTAACTTCTATAGTGATGGGTGGATCTCTTTTATGTCACTGCAGTCACAATAAGAAAAGGGTGTTGAAGAATTCATATATATATATAACAACTCCTAGGTAAACTTAAGGATTATTACATGGAAAACACATAAAAATGAATTTTTTTTTGCTAACTAAATACATGTAGCTTATCAACTATGAATTACACATACATTTAACTATTTTTTGATATCATTAATTAAGTGCATCTACAACATACTAAAATCACACATGAATGAAACTCATAAATCATTACAACAACATATAAATTAATCACATACATAGAGTTCATGCACACCAATTAAAACTCATAATGCAATACATAAAATAGATATAACACTTATCATTTTAAAATAGTTGTGCAAACAACTACTTGGGAAAAACATTCCACACACCCATAGATTTTTGTTACAAATATTAACAAAAATTCACCCCCGAGATGGGGCTAGCCATCCACAAAAGAGGGTGGTTTCTCACTGGCCACTCACAACTTAGAAAAACCCACAACCCACTAGTATTCTCCTACAACTATCTTGATTTTCCACCATTTTTCTTCCTCTCGACCTGCCTAACCTAAGGAATGCACCCCTTCACTTCTATCATTCCATCAGGCGTCTTATTCATTTAACAGGTTTTCTATGGCATGGGTAACTAGGAATCTCTTTGTTGGAAAAATCAAGGGAGCTCACTGCTAGGAAAACTACTTGTAAACAACAACAAACACTCGTTGTTATAGTGCAACTCACATAGGAGTTCACTCTTTAGGCCTAACAACCTGACTCTTTAGTCTTTTTCTCCAAATACACTCCACAATTCTCCCTCCATGGTTGCTTCATCTCCAAGATCTTCTTATATGCTCTCTGCTTCTTGTTCATTCCAAAAACATAACTATCCATAAATGGTTATAACTTCCCATACAGATTTGATCTCATTGGATTTATTGCTTGACTTACTCTCTTCCCCAAACTATCTTTACTCATTCCTCATGCTCCCAAT
Organism: Picea glauca; assembly: GCA_000966675.3. Taxonomy (NCBI): domain Eukaryota; kingdom Viridiplantae; phylum Streptophyta; class Pinopsida; order Pinales; family Pinaceae; genus Picea; species Picea glauca. The sequence continues at coordinate 35,672 of JZKD02S1410304.1, forward strand.
AACTATGGGATGTGACTTATCATCCCCACCCTCTTATATGCCTTCAATGATTGGCTTTGGGAACTCAAAAACAAATTAGAAGGTTCATAAACCAATAAAAAAATTAGGAAATAGGTTGAAATAATAGACATGGGTAATTCCCCCTTGACCCCTCTTAGACATTCTCTTATACCCTCCCTTCTCTTGTGGGTCTATTGAGCCCCCATCTCTATCCATGTCCCCTAGCAACTGACATCACATCTTGTTATTAAAACTTAGAAATATATCTCTCATATACAATACTTGGTCATAGCCACACATTATATCTACATTAAGCATTAATTAAACTAGGGATTATAGTGGGGATGTTACAATATTGATGTTAATTAAGGATATTTTATCAAATTTAACCTTAAGAAATGATAACATCATTCTGAAAATTCTTTTCAAATTAATTAACACCAATGACTTGCTAGATGAAACAAATTCACAAGTGTCAATGAAACAACTAAGTGGTGTGAAACTAAACATCAGCATAGATCCATCTTAAACTTGGATCTATGCAGTGTCCATAGGGGTCAAAGTTCCTTGAAATGAAAACCATTTTGACAATAACAAAATGGAGGATATGTTTACACCTTCAAGGATTGAAGGGTGAGTGCAAGATAATGATGGTCTCTCATGACACATTAGCAGAAATCCAAACCTGGAAAAACAATAATCTATTAACTTGGAGGGTTATTCAAGGTAATTTTACAATGAATTTGAATATGGTGTAAGAATATGAAACATAGAAAATTGAATTAACATTCTAAATATATAACTTTTATTCATTGAAATTGTGAATAACTATGTCAAATTTGATTTTTTCTAACAGTCGTATCTTATTTTTCCAACAAAATGTATGGTATATGTTTGTGTTTGTGCAGGTGTTGAGTACCTTAATGATATAATTTCATTCTAAAAACTTGTATAATTGTAGATAACCCTTTTTTCTTGTGCTGTGTATTTTTTGGAAATTTATAATATTAATTTTATATTTGTTTAAAATGATCAAAGTCAAGATATCGTTGAAATTATAATGTCTTTTGTTTATGCAGTCTAAGAGAGTCTTAAAATGATTAAAAAAACTTATTTTATTTTCGATAAACGGTTAATCCGAAAAAAAAATTATAGCAGAAATAAGAGAGGTATGTATTCTAGGATTTTGATATATGTGAATACAATAATAGACTAAAAATAGTAAACAATATTAATTTTATTTTTTATATATATATATTTCGGATTTCCATAGCCGACTCTTGTTGGGTTGTTATATTCTTTGCAGTGAAATTATAGTCAAGGTGAATCAACTGATGGTCGAAGTCAAGGTAGATATACAACATTGAAAACATCAACAACAAGTCGAAGTCAAGGTGGATCGACAACAGGTCAAAGTCAAGGTAGATCGATAGCAAGTTCAAGGTCGAGGAAGTCGACCGGGTAAATTTGAAGTCAAAAATATCAATGAGAAGTCAACCAACAAGAGATTGAATTGTGGGCATGAGACGATCGACTAGAGACCAAAATAAGGCCGACTGGTAATTGAATGGTAAACCTGACTTGGAGTTGATTGTAACAGAATCCTTGGATTTACAGGATTTGTAACCAATGATATGCATGTATATGTAACCTCTTTTTGGCTCCAATATTTAGGGGTTTTCCTGTTATAAATACTATAAAGAGATGTGTTGTAAGGCCATAAATGATAATTCAATAATTCTAATGTTGTAATGTTAATGCATGGTAAATCGTAGGTTACTGGTCATGTATATGTAAGACTATTTGGTTACAAGGTTTTTTTTTCTTATGCAATAGGGTATGATGTCGATTTTGTCTTAGGTTTGGACGAAGGTTAGACATGAAACTTTTTATTCTGAATGAATAAGACAAAAGGAGAGCAGAATGCTCAAAGGAATTTTTATTTTCACGATTAAGGGTTTCCAGTGTAAAATATCAGTGTATTGTGTGATTTCTTGTGTCATTTTCTTTCTTGACTAAATTCTTATTCTCTTATACTAGGATTAGAATGGAAGTTTCTTGCATTTCCTGACATGTGGTATCATAGCTTAGGTATTTCCTGACAAGTGAGTTATCAGAGAGGTATAATTCTTTGGCGAGTATATGAGATATTGATTTGAAAATATTGAATTTGATAACTAAACCCTAGGTATAGTAAGAGTCATAAGTCATAAATTGTGTTAAAGATCGTGGTAAAGAATGGCAAGTAGTTTCAGAATAGAGATAGAAAAATTCAATGGCTAGAATTTTGAGATTTGGAAGCTTAAAATGGAATATCTTCTTATAGATTGAGAACAATGGAGAGCAATCTATCCAAGTACCCAACTGACAGGCATGTCGATGAAAGAATGGTATAAACTCAAAAGAAAAGAAAGAAGTACGATACAACTTTTTCTTGCAGATTTTGTGTTGTTGAATGTCTCGAGTGAAGATTCAACCAAGAAATTGTGGGACAATATGGGAAGCTTATAATGGTCTAAATCTATGGTAGATAAGTTGTTTCTCAGAAATAAATTGTATCTTCTAAGGATGAGTGATGTTAATTTAGTGACTGAGCATTTAAATGTGTTTAATACCATGTTAAGCCATTTATCATCTATGGATATAAATATCACAAATGAGGAGAAGTGTGTCAACCTATTATTTTCTTTTCCAGACTTTTGGGATAGCTTAGTCATGCATATTGGGAGTAATACAACCACACTATCTCGAGAGGATGTGGTTTCTTCTCTGTTGTCAGAATAAATGAGAAGAAAAACATGGAAGGATCGACCAAATATTCTCTGGTAGTGAGAGATTAATCGATAGATAGATATAAAGGAAGATTCTCTGGTAGAAAGTTCAAGTCGAAGGGTAGATCTAAATCCTAGGTTCTGTCGAAGTGAAGATGTTGGAAATGAGGTAATATGGTCATTATAAAAAGGACTGTAATTCGAAGGTAATAAAAGGTAGTGATGTACCCGACAAGAATTAGTTGATTGAGAGAAAGACAACCTCAGAGAAGGGAGGTGATGTGTAGCTCACATAAACTAGTAAATAGTCGGCTCAAGATGTTTGATTGATCGACTCAGGAGAATCCTATCATATGAAACCAAATAATGGTTCTGTGAATATGAAAAATATGATGAGGGCGATGTGTTCTTGGGGGATGACTTGACAACCAAAATTCAGATGGGAAAGAGTCTGACTGGAATTGTAGGATGGGAGGGAAAGAACCCTTCTAGGTATGCTACACATTCCTGGTTTGGCAAGAAAACTAATATTTTTCAGTAAGATTAGTGATGCAGGTGGGCATACTCTATTTTAGAAGGATTCATGTAATATGGTCAGAGGTGCAATGCTCTTAATGAAATGCGTTTGGATTGGTACCATGCACAAGATGTTAGGGAATGTCGACTCGACTAGATGCAACAACATTGTTTCTCTTGAAATCAACTCAAATGTGACTCGACTCGACTCGATGTCGACACAAATCAACTCGACTCAAGCCAAGTTGAATCAAATCGACTCGAAAATACATGATGAACTCGACCTAAAAATTTTATGGTACACAAGGATGGGACACATTGGAGAAAAAGGAATTCAAGCTATGAAAAGAAAATATATGGTTAAAGGTTTTCCTAAATGTGGTTTAGAAGTCAAATTTTGTGAACATTGCATGTATGGGAAAAAAATTTAGGTGAGGTTCTCATCTGGAGAAACAAGGGAAAATGGGATTCTAGAAATGGTGCATAGTGATGTGTTTGGCCCGATTACAATGCCTTCACTCTATGCATCCCTTTATTATGTCTCCTTCATAGATGATTTTTCCAGGAAGGTATGTATATATTTCATGAGGAAGAAATCATAGGTTTTCGAGAGATTTAAAGAGTTTAAAGATCTAGTGGAAAACCAGACAGAGAAGAGGATTAAAGTGTTGAGAACTAAAAATGGTGGTGAATTATGTGGAAAGGAATTTGATCATTTATGTAGATAGTGTGGCATAGCATGCCAAAATGCCACAGCATATACCCCACAACAAAATGGAGTTGTCGATAGAATGAACAAAGCGTTGATGGACAAGGCAAGGAGCATGATCAACGATGTTGGGATCCCAAAAGAATTCTGGGTGGAGGCAGTCGAGACTACAAGTTATCTGATGAATATGTATCCTTCGTTGAAACTAGTTGACACAACTCCAAATGGGGTATGGTATGGTAAGAATCCTTTGGTGATACATCTCAAAGTATTTTTCTCTAATGCATTTGTGCATGTTCCCAAGGAAAAAAGGAGCAATATGGACAAGAAGGTAGTCAAATGTATTTTCATTGGATACAAAGAAGGGATGAAACGATATAAACTCTAGGATCCTGCATCAAGGAAAATAGTGTACAGTCGAGATGTGGTATCCAGAGAATTTAAAGGTAAATCTAAGCATGAGGAAGTTCTTTGAACCAATAATACTCCTAATACAGTGTGGTTTGAACTAAGTAATGAAGAATATGATTTAGATGAGTCAACTAAATATGAGGAAGTGGTGGAACAACAAAATTCATTGGTAAGGAGGTCAGAAAGAGTAAAAAAACCAATTGAAAGGTATATTCCACCTGACTTTTGTTCCACATTCATTTTAACTTCCATCAACGATGAGCCCAAGTTAGTTAGTGAGGTAGTCAACTCGACGAAGGGTAAACTCTGGGAGGATTTCATGGTCGAAGAGATGGAATCCTTGTACAGGAATAAGACATGGGATTTAGTCAAGTTACCTAGTTGAAGAAAGATCGTTCGTAGAAAGTGGGTGTTCAAGAAGAATATGAATGTTCTAGGACAAGTCGATAAGTTCAATGCTCGACTGGTAGAAAAAGGATATTCCCAAGTCGAGGGAGTCGACTTCAGTGATATGTTTTTCCCTATTGAAAAACTAACTTCCAGTAGAGTATTAATGTCTATGGTTGCAACATTCGATCTGGAGATAGAAAAGATGGATGTGAAAACAATGTTCCTACATGGGGACTTGGTAGAAAAAATCTACATGAAACAACCTGAAGGATTTGTAGTTAAGGGAAAGCAAGAGTTGGTGTGAAAACTCAAAATATCCCCTTATGGTCTAAAGAAATCTCCAAGGATCTAGTACTAGAAGTTTGACACTTACATCCTTAGTTTTGGATTTGTGAGAAGCAAAGTTTATCATTGTATATATTCCAATTAAGAAGGTGGGAGTTTAATATATGTATCTTTGTATGTCAATGGCATTCATTGATTGGGAACAACATGGATGAAATAAAGGAGGTGAATAATCAACTATCCTCCAAGTTCGACATGAAGTATCTCGATCCAGCTAACTTCATTATGGGAATGGAGATTAAGAGAGATCGATACACTAGAAAGATAAAGTTGAATAAGATGAAGTATATTGAGACAATTCTGAAATGATTCAACATGCAGGTTTGAAAACCGGTGAAGGTGCCAATTCCGTTGGGAGCATGGTTCACTGTTGAATAGTGTCTAAAGACATAGGAAGATATAGAGGACATCACACATGTTCCCTATGCAATTGTTTTTGGTAGCCTCATATATGTTATGGTATACACTTGATTAGACATTTCCCATGTAGTGGGAGTGTTGAGTAGGTGTTACACGTCAAAATTACTCACTTCGATGATGTATCATTGTCATTATAGAAAGTGTCATAAAAATCATACTCGTGTCTCATCGGTGTCGCATCGCAAACAACATCATAAGAACACTTGTGATACCCTCTTAGACCAGTTAAAATAAGGAATACATCATTTGGAGAAGAGTACAAACTTTCACCTTGAAAAGATACCATCAGAAAGGAATTTTTTTAGATCGACGCTCCCATGCCCACTTGCAGGGAGTGCTAGTGCTCCTTTCCCTCTTAGCAGGGAGTGCCACAACACTCTGTGGCCCAATTTGAGGGAGCGTTGAGCTGTTGAGAAAATCAAGGGACAAATCCCCCTTATCTTTGAAGTCAGATGAGAAGTATCTGAATCAGCGTGGCTCGAATCCAAGTCCAAGGCTAGATCTAAGGGGAGTTCCACAACTGATGGAGAAAGATCCTCAACTTATCCCAAGAATATATAATGTGGTTAAGCCTCTCAAAGCCTATATAAGGAGGCATCCTCATGGTGAAAGGGAGGAGAATAATCAGTGCAACGTATTTCCATTTTGATTGTGGATCATTCGAGCAAGGGGTTGGACAAGGAGAGCTTGGTGAGGCTGCTACATCTGCATATACAATTTGTAAACACCTTATTTTTTTTCTCATTAATACATGCGCTTGGCCTGTTTCCTTCAATATTGTGGACATTTTCATGAACCTGTCTCATAGATAAATCTAGTTTTAAACTAATCATAGTAGAATACAGAGTATTCTATTTGTTTGTTGTTTATTGGATTGCAGGACTCATTGAAGGACTTGGAGATCATGTTCAACTTGAACTCGGCAAGGAAAAACTTCGTAAAAAGGTACTCATAACTTTTTTCTATTCTATATTGATTAAATTGTCTATGTTTAAAGGAAATTCATTTTTCAAAGTTAGCACTTTTTTGTCTTGTTCATAGGGGTCTAAGATTCAAGAGGGAATTCACTTGTCCGCAGGGGAATTTTCCTACAACAGAAATTAGAGAATCCACTGGGGATTGACATTGATTTTTCTTTCCTTGGATTTCCCCTTCCCTTTTCCCACCTTTAAGATCATTTTCATTGTTTGTTTATGATCCATTACCTTTCTCCCATCTTCACTAGCAATTTCACCAATTTTTGTGCATTCCGGGTGAGATTTTCTTAAATGTTTTGGCATTTTTTTGAGTTTATGGGAAGATCAACGCCCCCCTGTAGGCCATATCAGAGCGCTATAACTTCAATACAGTTCTTTACAGAGCACTAAAACTCTTTGTACCCTTGAGACAGGGAGCATTGGTCTCCTTCTTGGAGGATTTTTTTCTTCTTCTGCTTAGATTTGTTTAGCCTGTTTTGTGTCCAAGTATTTACCCAGACTCTGTATGTTGGTTTGTGAAGTTATTTAGGTTTATATTTTGTGCTTATCACAACCTATTGTCTTTATTGGAGCTTGAAAATGTTTCATAAATGTGAAATTTCCCTTTCTAGTTGCTTGTTTTGTCGGGACAGTTTGAGTGATTTCTCTTTCTCCTTGTCTTTTCTTGGATTCTTTTCCGCATTTTCTTGTACTCCTTGAATTCTTGTTGTCTTTCGAATCCTTGATTAAGTTCTTGTCAGAACAAGTTTCTACTTGTTTTCTTTCATACCTCACTGCCTTGAGTGCATTCTTTGTATATATCATTTTTGCTTCATGTCTTTTGCATCTGCATCTGATTCTTCTTTTAATTGAAAGTAGTGGAGCATTAAAGAATTTGGATTTAATTTATTTATACATTAGAATCAAAACAAGAAGATAGATGCATTCTTTATTTTGGGTAGTGAAACTAGCTTGCATTTGAAGTAGTGAAATTGCATGTTTTTTGGCATTTTTTGGTTTTGAATTCTTAAAATCCCCCCCCCCCCCCCCCTCATGGTGGGGGGAGAAAGAATCGTGTATTGGTGTAAAGTATCTTTGAATAATTTCTTGAAGATATTTATATTAATGAGTTTTAATAATTTTTTGGGACATTATGCATCTGACAATGATAAATGTTTTCTCCTTCTTGTAATATAGCTTCCATTGAAGTGAAATATTTGCATTATCATTTATTTGCATTGTTTGGAGTCAGTCAAAACATCATTTAGTCCAAGCCATTTTCCTCTTGAGTAAACAACAACCTTAAAAATCAAGCGCTAAACTAAAATTTATCAGACATTTTTACATTTTCTTGTAGTAAACCTACATTAGCTTAATGTGTAGGGCTTTGGAATAGGTGTGAAAGCTAAGTTTCCAAAGTTTTCAAACAAACTTAGCATCTTGCAATAGGGAGAGAAAATCCAATTTTCATATATCAATAGTTGGGATCCCCCTCTCACACAAGGGTTAAGCACGAAGTCATGTTCGGGAGAGCCACAAAGATTATCCCTTCGAGGTTTAACCATTTGTAGTAGTAATATCGTATATTGGGAGTTCTTCTTGAGGTACAATTATTTTCATTTGGTCTTGGTTCTTCGTGAATTCTGAATCTGTTCGGGGTCCTCTAGAGTTCTACCAGTCCCCTTGTCTTCAGTTCTCTCGAAGGATTTCAGACTTGTTATCTTGCCCATATGTTCGGACTCGGCTATTGACTGTACCTGGCCATAGACTAACTATGAATTGGTGACCTTAGTAGCCATAATATTTAGGGTCTTCACACAAGGTGACGGTGAAGCGAAGTCTTCATTGTACCTGGAGAATACATTGGTCAAACTCACTCGGGCTCCTTGGAGGGTAAATCCACATTTATTGTGTGGAAGCTTGCACCAAGGTGTAAGTCTATTAAACAAGTCACCAATGTAACTGATCCACCTGCTCTATCCCTGCCCCTTCCTATACTGATCTCATGATGTTGGATTTCATCACCAACTAGTGGTTTCATTGTGGGAAGGTTTGTTTGATTATTTGCTTCTCATATTTGTAGCATGTGTTGTTTATTTTTCTTAGTGGACCTTAGGTCGAGTCAGTGTTAATGGAATCAAATCCTAGGAGTACCAACGGAGGAACCCCTTTTCCCAGGGAACCTTTCACCTTTCCTTCTTTTGGAAACATTGGTCCTCCGTGCATTGCCACACTGAGTCTTCTGGGACTCACGATCATATTATCGGTTTGGTTGTTCCCCACTCCGGTGATATCGAATCTTCCCAGTGATTCGACTACATATAATGTTTCAAATGTAAGTACACCACCCACACATCAACCTCATGTCAAATTTTCTCCTTCACATGTTAAGTCTCCTTCCCTTTCTCCTTCTTCACCTATTGAAAGCTCTAAATAAAGTAGCCAGGTTGATAAGAAGAAGAAGAAACGAAAATAGAAGAAGAAGAAGAACTGGAAAAGGACCAAGCCTCCAACCACATCAAATGTTGGATCCAAGCAACCAACTACTATTAATCATATTAGGAGTGTTGATTAGGTCGATAAGATTAAAATGAAGAATCCAAAGCCCAAATTCCCTTGCAATGTTTGTAAGGGTGGCCACTGACTGAGGGATTTTCCTGGTCTTCCCAAGGTCTTAGAAATGTGGTCTTCCATGTCATCGGCCCTTGCTAGACATGCTGGTGACACCCCGTCAACTAGTGATATTAAGGTTGGTAATAAGAAGAAAACTATCAAATTTCCTTGCATGTTATGCAAAGGTGTTCATTACTCTCACCTTTGTCCTCATATGGACAAGGCTTATTCTCTTTTGAAAAATCTTCATATTCCAACTGGTTATCATAATATTTCTCCCAACCCATCGTTAGTTGATGGACTAGTCAATCCGGTTCCATCCCCATTCAGTCTGGTTGATCAAGTGTTAAATCTAGTTTCATCCTTAGTTGAACCACTAACCAAAGTAGTTTATCTAGTCCCTTCATCGGTCAGTCCCACCCTTCATCCGAAGAGTGCCAAAGTGGTTGATCCAGTTCCACCATCGGTCGATCCCTCTCCTCCCTTGAGGAGTACCAAAGTGGTTGATATGGTTACATCATCGGTCAATCCCACTCCTCCTCTGAAGAGTTCTAAAGTGGTCGCTTCAGTTACACCATCCTTCAACCCCATTCTCCCCTTGGAGAATAAAACCCAAGTGGTCGATCTGATACCATCATCGGTCGATCCTAATCTTCCTATAGAGAGTAAACTCGATACTGCCCATATTTTTCTCATTGATAAAGAATCTACCATGTTGGGGGGAATTTCTCCTTCTCCCATGAAAACCCCTCCAAGTAATGAGGCCATCCTTTTTTATTGGGGTGCGCTAATTGGACTTCATCTTCCCTTTCACATTCCTTTCAATATTATAGTACCATTTTGTTGTCAGGTCATTCCTCAGAAACTGATAGATGAAGGTGCGTCCGTTAGTATTTTATCCTCTATTGCTTGGAAATCTTTTGGTTATCCTCAGCTTATACTAGTTACGCAAAATTTGTTAGCTTTTCACAGAAGAACCAATCACCCTTTAGGATTCCTTCCTCAGTTTCCTATAAATTTGGGAGGGAAAATTGTCTTTATTGATGTTATGGTAGTCCAGGTCCCTTTGGATTTTGATTTAATCCTTGGGCGAGATTATTTCTATGCCATGAAAGATGTTGTGTCCACTCTTTTTTCGTGTGATATATTTCCCTCGTGATGGAATAATTATGGCTATTGATCAACTTTAATGCATTGGTCCTGACTTGATTACCAACCCAATGAATTACCTAAATGGTTCTTATATGCAGATGGTATCCCCCCTGCCACAGGTCAATTATGTGGTGTTATCTCCCATGCCTTCAACTACCAATGAAGATGATCCTCTCACTGTAAGCTCATCCTTTCGTGACCTAAATTTGGTAGTTGACATGGATATCTCTTTGATAAGGCTATTAGAGGCATATCTCCCTACCCTTATCAAGGTTGTCGACATGTATTGCTTCCAGAGTGTTTCTCTTCCATCTGGTGAAGATCTCTTGGAATCCATGCTTGATGTTTGTCCCTTGACATGTATTCATTCCAGAACATTATCCTCTTGGAAGCCATGATGAATAAGAGGTCACGAACATGGTTTTCCTCTCTATAGAAATCTCGTTAAAAAATGAAACAGAGGTCTTGAGCATAGTTTTCCTCTCTTTAGCAAGATATTCAAAAAATGAAACAGAAATCTCGGGATTGAACCCAGAACCACGAGCATAGTTTTCATCTCTGTGGCAAGCTCATTAAAAAATGAAACAGAAGCTACAAGCATATTTTTTCTTCTCTGTGGCAAGCTCGTTAAAAAATGAAACAAAAGATACGAGCATGGTTTTTCTTCTCTGTGGAAATATCGTTAAAAAAATGAAATAGAGGTATTGAGAATAGCTTTTCCTATCTATAGCAAGCTCATTAAAAAATGAAACAAAAATCTAGGGATTCAACCCGAAGCCTTGAGCATAGTTATTTTCCCATGTCAAGATTGTTAAAAAAATAAACAATCACCTCTCATACCAAGTCGATTATTTTGTTAGGTGTTGTATTTGAACCTTCATTTCATCCACCCTTATCCTTTTTCTCCATCTAGTACAAAAATTGGTGACAACCTCAGAGTTGGTGAATGAATTGAATCTTGGGGGGGCATGTCTCCAGCCTTTGATTGTCATTCTAGAGTTAATCTGCTAGCTTTTCAAGATGGGGGCATAGTACCAACCATCAATGGGTATCCCTATCTTTGAAAATTTACGTTGGGAATTTACAAGCATAGTTTAATTTTGTTTCAAGCTTGCGTAAAAATGAAACCAATATCGAGCTTAGTCTTTGTTCTTTCTCATGCTCAAAAAAACATGAGAATGTAACTGAGTAGAATTTTATCACTTTTTCGGACTCGTAAATGTTATACAAAAAAGGAACCCCCGGGAGTCTCCTTTAAGCTCTTTTTAGACTCTCTAAACATGAAAAGATTGTGGAGTGATCTTGCTTCCTTTCACACTCGTTTAAAAAAGGTTTTGAAAGGGAATATCCCAAAGTTGTATTTTATCTCTTTTTTGGACTTCACAGACTAATATTATCAAAAAGGACAACCCTAGAGTCATATTTAAGTTATTTTTAGAAAATCTAAACATGAAAAACAACCGATTTTTCCTTCTCTGGGCTCGTTTAAAAAATTACACATTAAAGGGCCCATATGGGACAAAACCGTTACTTCTTCCAGTTCATTAAACATAATAAGAGGAACTTACCGAAGGTGAGTTATATCGAGCATGTGTTACCCTCCTCAAGCTCGTTAAATTAAAAAGAGGTACTCATCTATCTGGGTGTGGGCGGGGGATTGAAGGAAGCAAGCCAAATGGTTTTTGGAAACATCACAGGTCACCCTTACGGTCGCCCTTGAACATGGCACTTTTTCTTTGCATACATTTTAATCAGATGAACCTATGCATTGAACCAATCCTATAAGTTTTTTTTCACTCCTTTGGGTCACCCGAAAAAACTCATAGTATCCACTGTATCATGCTTTGGTCCATGTCATGTTTCTGTCATTTGTGCCCCAGTGTTCAAGGAAGTATCCACTTCAAAGGTCAACCATCACAAATTTCCTTTTTCAATACCCGTGTCAGTCCATTTATCATTTGATCCACCAATTTACATATATTTTTTAGTTTTGTGTCATTGATGGGGGATGCATCAAGGCCCTCCTTCAACGAGTTTGTTCCTGTCGACTTCAACACATCATCCGAGAACTAGAATTAGAAACTAGTTAGTACCTTGGGACCTGCATGCCTCAATGGAAGGCCTCCTCGCTTCTAACAGTGGGCTTACATAATTGACCTTTGATCGGATGATTCCATGAATGTTCGAATCTGACTCATCTATTCACATTCGTTGGATTGTACTAGGGTACCTTGGGAGTCATTGACATCAATGGTGATTTCCCTCACACTTGTTAACAGTTTATCACATTGACCGGTAATCAAGTGGTTTCTACCATGTTAGACATCAAAACATCTATTCACATGGTTATATTTGTAACACATCGGGATCGGTAAGAAGACCCTGGGTTGAGTGTTCACTCTGATATCTACTTTACCCAGGTTGCAAAGGAGTTTCATTTGAGAATATTGATATATATATTTCCACATAGATCCACTTTGTATTCGTCATTGGCTATGTTTTGTCATATCATAGATCCACTATGTAATATTCATGGCAACGATCAGTTCATGTCATGGAAGTATAGATCCACATTGTATCTTTGGTGGCTATACATGTCAGTCAATATAATCATGGATCTGCAGTGTATTTTATGGCGGCCATACCTTGAAAGTATTTTATCACTCAAGCATAGGTATGCCTACCTTGGGTTTGAAACATATCATAACATTTGTCTGATGGTTGTTTTCAACTTCTACCAGGTTCTCTGAGTCCATACCCTTGCTTCGAAAAGTCTACAAAGTACTTCAGTCATCATTTTTCGTCTTCTGACCTCGCACTTTGGACAAAAATCTATTACACGTCAAAATTACTCACTTCGATGATGTTTCATTGTCATTATTGCAAGTGTCACACTTTTGTCACAAGTGTCGCAAAAATCATATTGTCATCTCTCTGTTGTCGCATCACGAACAACATCATAAGAAAACTTGATATACCCTATTAGAACGGTTAAAAGAAGGAATATATCATTTGGCAAAGATTGCAAAATTTCACCTTGAAATGATACCATCAAAAAGGCATTTTTTGAGATCAACGCTCCCCTGCCCACTTGCAGGGAGAACTAGTGATCCTTGCCCTCTTACCAGGGAGCACTGCAACACTCTGTGGCCCACTTTGAGGGAGCACCAAGCTATTGAACAAATATCCTCAAATCCAAGTCCAAGGATGGATCTAAGGGGAGTTCCACAACTGATGGAGAAATATCCTCAACTTATCCCAATAATATCTAAGGTGCTTAAGCCTCTCAAATCCTATATAAGGGGGCATCCTCATGGTGAAAAGAAGGACAATAACCAGTGAAAAGTATTGTCATTTTGATTGGTATCATTCGAGCAAGGGGTTGGACAAGGAGATCTTGGTGAGGCTGCTACATCTGCATCTACACTTTGTAAGCACCTTATTTTTTTCTCATTAATACATGTGCTTGGTTTGTTTCCTTCAAGATTGTGTACATTTGCCTGAACTTGTCTCATAGATAAATCTAGTTTTAAACTAATCATAGTAGAATAGGGAGTATGATTTGTCTTTGTTGTTTATTGGATTGCAGGACTCATTGAAGGACTTGGAGATCAAGTTCAACTTGGACTGGGCGAGGACAAACTTCGTAAAAAGGTACTCATATCTTTTTCCTCTTCTCTATTGATTAGCTTGGATATGTTTAAAGGAAAGTCAGTGTTCCGATTTAGCGCTTTTCTATCTTGGTCAGAGGGGTCTAATATCCAAAAGGGAATTCACCTATCCACAGGAGAATTTTCCTACAATAATAGGTACATGTCAAAACCTAAAAAGGAGCACTGCACAGTTGTCAAGAGAGTATTCAGGTGTTTGTGTGGCACAAAGGACTATGGTATATGCTACCAAGGAATATTTATAAATGAAAGTGGTAAATTAGATGTACATGGATTTATCGACGCTAAGTGGGTTGGAGATCTAGATCAATGAAGGTCGACCAACATATATGTATTCAAGTTGTTTAGTAGAGAAATAAGCTAGATGAGTAAGGAACAAGAAGTCATAGCCTTGTCAACAATAGAAGTTGAATACATGGTGACCACTCATGGATGAAAGGAATCAGTATGGTGTCAAAGTTTGTGTTCAAGAATCGAGTTTGAGTAGAGAGTTGTGAAGGTAAGTTGGGAAATTCAAAGTGCAATAATTATAGAAAAGAATCCTACTTATCTTTCAAATACTAAGCACATTCATGTACAATACCATTTAATAGGAAATATGGTGGAAAGTAACAAAGTTCTACTAGAGGAATCAGACACATTGGAAAACATAGCAGACTCATTCACCAATTTTGTGAGTGTTGTGAATTTCTCTTGGTGCAGAGAGAAAATGGGCATTGCTTCCCTCGGTGTATGAGAGAAAGTTCAAAAATCTCATGTTTCAGCAAAGAAGACAACAAGTGGTAGAATTTTGGGTTGTTATATTATTTGCAGTGAAAGTATAGTCGAGGTGAATTGACTGATGGTCAAAGTTGAGGTAGATCGACAACAATTCGAAGTTGAGGTGGATCAACTATAGGTTGAAGTTGAGGTAGATCAAAAACATGTCAAATTTTGAGGAATTCGACCTGGTAAAGTCGAAGTCAAAGATATTGAAGGAAATTTAGCAAACAAGAATTTTAAGTGCAGTCATGAGATGACTGACCAGATACCAAAATAAGGCTGACTGGTAAACCTGACTTGGAGTCAACTGTAACAGAATCTCGGGATTTGTGTAATTTGCAGCCAATGATATGCATGGATCTATAACCACTTTTGGGAAGCAATATTTAAGGTTTTTCTTGTTTTAAATCCTATAAAGAGGTATGCTTTAAGTCTTTAAATGATTATTCAAGAATGCTAATGTTGTAATGTTAATGCATGGTAAATCATAGGTTATTGGTCATGTATATGTAAGCCAATTTGGCTACAAGGTTGTTCTTGCTTGTGCAAGAGGATATGACTTCAATTGTGTCTTAGGCATGGACCAAGGTTATACATATACCATTTTATCCTGAATTAATAAGACAACAAGAGAGAAGAACGCTCAAAGGAATGTTAGTTTTCCCAGTTAAGGGTTTTCAGGATAAAATCTTAGTGTAGTATGTGATTGCTTGTGTCATTTTCTTTCTTGATTAAATACTTATTCTCTTCTGCTAAGATTAGTGTAGAATTTCCCTGAATTTCCTGACTCTATCTGTGTCTATAGTTTCATCAATGTAATATACTAGATATAAAAAGTATGTAGAACATAAATAAAATTATAGAATGGAAAAATAACAACAATATAACCAGAACAATCACCACAATAGCACTGAAATGATATAAGAATAACAAAATAAATAGAACTTTGATTTTGAAATCAATGTTCATGGACCTCTTCAAGGGGGAAACCTTCATTTGAGCAGAGCTCTATTACAATAATATCCAAGATAGGGTTCTCATACCCTTGACTCCTATTTATACTAAATATGTCTATCAAAAGAAGCATCTACAGGAAGATCCTTCTAGAAGTGGAATCTTCTATTAGGTATTCTTACATTCGACTTATTCTATTTTATTGCAAGGCCTTATTAATATTGACCTTTATTACATCCGAAGATATTTTTCTACCTATGTGTGGGTTAGGACCCTAATATGTCCTCCCCCTTAAAAACAACCTTGGCCTCAAGGCTTGAGATGTGGAAATTGCTGCAGAATGGTAGCTAGTTCCCAAGTGGCATCTCCTGGAGTTGTATCTTTCCACTGGACTAACACTTCCTTGATGGTTCTCTAATGTAGGTGACTCTCACGTTGGTCCAAAACTACTTATGGTTGTAGCCAAATGGATCCTTCTTCAACTAACTCAGGAAGGTTTGTTTGAATTTGGCACTTAGTTCCAATCACCTTCTTTAACCATGAAATATGAAAAACAGGATGTAGCTTCAAATGACTGGGAAAAGATAACTGATAGGATACTTTTCCCACATGCTTGAGAACAGTATAGGGACCATAAAATTTGGGCACTAGCTTCTGAAAATGCTCAGCCTTGAGGGAATTTTGCTTGTAAGGTTGTAGTCGAAGAAACACCTAATCCCCTTCTACAAATTGACATTCAGATCGACCTTGATTTCCTTGTTGCTTCATGTGATTTTGTGCCATGAACAAGTTCTCTTTGAGGGTATGGAGAATAGCCTCTCGAATTTTAAGTGTTTGGTGAACCGCGTTGACCTTCGAGACACCAGGTAAGTATGAGAGAATTGAAGGTGGATTTTGTCCATATACCGCTTCAAAAGGAGTCATTCGTGTAGTTGTATGGTATGAAGTGTTGTACCACCATTCAGTGAGGGGTAACCATTGAACCCATGTATTTTTATTTTCTAAGGAAAAACACCTCAAATATGTTTCCAAACACTTTTTGACAACTTCAGTTTGACCATCAGTCTGGGGATGATATGTTGTGCTGAGATGCAATTGGGTGCCTTGTAGCTTGAACAATTCTTGCCAAACATTTCTTGCAAAATTTGGGTGGCGATCATAAATAATAGAGTGTGGCATGCCATGAAGATTGAAGACCCGATCCATGAAAAATTGAGCCCATGTGGATGCTGTAAACGGGTGTTGAAGAGCGCAGAAATGAGCATACTTGGAAAGGAGATCAACAACCACCATGATGACTAATTTATTGCCTGATTTGGGTAAACCGGTAATAAAATCCATAGAGATATCCTTCCAAATAGAAGGTGGAATTGGAAGCGTTTGTAGTGTGCTTGGAGATTTGACTATTTCTCCCTTGTTGTGTTGACACACATCACACTCAGTGAAAAAATTACGAATGTCCTGTTTCATACCATCCTAAAAAAGAACGTTTGATCATGTCATAGATTTTGGTGAACTTGGAGTGCCCTGTTGTGGGTGTAGCATGAATCTCAAAAAGTACCGTGGATTTAAGCTTTGATTGTTTGCTTAAATATAAACAACCTTTGTATCGAATCTCATCATGGAGCCAAGAGTACCCTAGGGAAGCTGGAGCATTGGAATGAAATTTTTGGATAAGATGTGAACTTTTGGGATCTTGTAGCCATTCCTGGCGAATGGCTTGGAGCCAATCTGGTACAATGAAGGAAAGAGAAAAAAGGGATCCTTCATCTTCATATTTTCTGGAAAGTGAATCCGCAACCACATTGTCTTTTCCATTCTTGTAAATGATCTCGTATTCATATCCAAAGAGCTTAGTCACCCATATTTGTTGCTCTGGGGAGGAAATGCGTTGTTCCAGAAAATACTTGAGGCTTTGATGGTCTGTCTTAATTTGGAAACGTTTCCCCAATAGATAAGGGCACCACAGATCAACGGCATGCAGAATAACCAACATTTCCTTTTCATAGATTGATTTGCCCAGATTTCTTTCAAATAGTTGCTTGTTGGTAAAGACCAAAGTCTGACCCTCTTGCAAAAGGACAACACCAATTCCTTTCCCCAAGGCATCACATTCCAAAAAAAAGGTCTTTGTGAAATCAGGAAGGGCCAGGACTGGAGTGGTGCACATGGCCATCTTCAAGGTTTGAAAATCTTGAGCAGTGGATGGAGTCCAAGTGAAAGAGTTCTTTTTTAGGAGAGCAGTGAGAGGTGCTGCAATCTTTCCATCATTCTTAACAAACTTGTGATAATACCTTGTTAAGCCCAGAAATCCACGCAAGCTTTTGAGATCCTTTGGGTGAGGCCAGTCTTTCATAGCTTCAATCTTTTTAGGATCTACCTTGACGCCATCCTTGCCAACCAAATGACCCAATTATTCTACTTATGAGGCGCCAAAAACACATTTAGATTGTTTCAGGAAAAGCTGGTGCTGAGAGAGTAGATGGAGAACTCAATCCACATGAGCAAGATGGTATGTCCATGTTTTTATATAGATGAGGATATCATCAAAGAAAACTAAGACAAAATGACAGATAAAAGGACAAAAGACATGATTCATGAGGCTTTGGAAGGTGGACAAGGCATTACACAAGCCAAAGGGCATGACCAAAAACTCATAGTGGGCCTCATGAGTTCTAAAGGAAGTATTGGGAATGTATGCCTCTTTCATATGTATCTGGTGGTAGCCCAAATGAATATCAAGTTTAGTAAAGAATTGGGCACCACTCAATTCATCTAGGAGGTCATCAATGACAAGAATGGGAAATTTGTCTTTAATGGTAAGTTTTTTTAGGGCACGGAAGTCAGGACACATTTTCCAATAAACTTATTTCTTCAGGACCATGACCACAAGAGAAGAGTAAAGGATTGTACTAGGGCAGATAATGCCTGCATTAAGAAGTTCCTGGACCATTTTCTCAATTTCATTGTTTTGGGAAAAGGGGTGATGATACGGGCAGATATTGGGAGAAAGGCTTCAAGGTACAAGGGGAATGGAATAATCATAAATACCATGGGAAGGAGGGAGTCCTTGGGGAGTTGAAAAGACTACTTGATGTTTAGAAAGGATGGCTTGGAGGTCTTGCAGCACCAAGGGTGTCTCTATTTCTTGTATGGGATGGAGTTGGGCAATAACACCAGAATGACCTTTTTTTATCATCTTTTCCATGCGATGGGAACTAATGATCTTAGGTGAACCGACGGTGATGCATTGGAACTTATACCGGTGTCCCTTCTGGTCGAATTGCATGGTTAATTCCTTAAAATCCATGAGAATGGGACCCAAAGTCCTTATCCAGTCTGCACCCAACACAATGTCACAACTGCCCATGTCGATAGCAAACATATGAGATTTCAAGTGGTAGTCACCAATTTGGAGACACAAATTTTAAAAATTCCCTCCACATCTCATGGAGCCACCATTGGCAATCTTGATTTGGAAATTATTGATGGCATGGATGTAGCAATGAGTTTCTTTGGCAATGCGGTGATGAATAAAATTATGGGTGCTTCCACTATCAACCAGAATGATGACCTTCCGATGCTTGATGTAACCGATTAGATTGAGGGTTTGGAGTGTTATAACCCTAAAAGGCACCACATAGGCTTACCTGGAATCAAGCCAACTCATGTCTCTTCCTTGCCAAAGCCATGCTGAATAAAACCTTGAAAAACTACTTAAATCAAGCAACCCGTGCCCTAACCTCTCAC
>JZKD02S1410304.1:83994-115609 GCA_000966675.3 Picea glauca
CCCATGGTCATGGCCTGAGGCTGCATGAAATACAAATATGATGAAGGAGAAGTTGGCACCAGTAGCTCTGGGAGCATTAAGGAAAGAGTGTGAATTTCATGATACCTACACCAAAAGACGAAGATGCCTATGTGAGCTAAAGAATGAGACCATCATGGTTTCAAGGTGTTGGGTTGACTCCAAGGGCCGCTAGAAGCGCATGGTAGATCCCTGGGTGTTAAGTCCCATCCTAATCCCAATGAAGGAAGTTAATAAAAAAAGGAGTGGTGGTTGAAACCTTGACTCACTCCATAAATGGAAGGTATGGAAGGTATGGTTGTGGGGACTAAACCGTCAACCCATGGTACTTCTGCAAGAAGATTTTCTTGCAAAACCCATGCTGGTCTGAGATCACCTCTGACAGAAGAATACCTACATAGTATGATAGAGAGGGCACCGACTGGAAGATTTGATTGCAGGGGTCCGATCACACTCCTGGTAGTTGCAGTAGTTTTGAGTATATATACTTTGTTTTGATATTTTGTTAAGGTTGATGGTTGAGCTAGGATCATGTATTGTAAAATTTTGATGAAGCTTTTCGTTTTATGGTTATGTAACAGAATTTGAGACTTCTGGTTTAATCTAAGTCAACTTCTTTTCCATCTTGTTTACCTCTAATGCTGGAGTGTCCATGATTGAAATATTCACATGGATTTTTATGGTTGTATTGTAATGTAGGTTTGATTACAGTTTTTTTGTAACGTTATTTATCCTTTTTGAAACTTTGAATCCAAGTGGATCATGTTTTGTGAGTTGCTCCTCCCTAGTTTGCTGGAAGACCAGATGTCCATAGTAGACCTCTACATTCTTCTCTCTAGTTATTTCTCCTACTCAACCTTACTACAACCTACTAACTGAATTTAATCAAGACCTCACCTGCTTGTGCATGTTGGTTCAATTTTCTGAGTTTGAACGATATTATCTTGATTCTGCACCCATTCGACCCCCTTTAAATTTATTCATTGTGACATAAAAATTGATGGGTACTGGTCTTACCTCCAATTCAATATGGAGGTGAATTCTAGTGCTAACACCTCTCTCTGACCTTGCACCCTCACTGGATGAGTTGCGCAACACTGAAAAATGGATACTCCTTAATCGCATGATGAAATACCTCGATAGTATCTCCAATAGGATAGGGTTTTTCTCTCAACACCGAAAACCAATCAATGGTGGTGGTTTCCTCCAGAAACCAATTAAAAGTATAAGGTTGAATCTCATCCTCCTTTGGGAACTATCTCAACATAAAGTCATAACATAGCATAAAGATGAATTAGATTGAATACCTCCCTTTATACTCTTCTTGATCTAATTCACCATTGACCTCACTTAAGCTAGGTGATTTTCCTCCTAAAGTGAGTAATTAATTAATTAATTCCCCCTGTTAACACCTTTTCATTCTATTTCTCCGTTGACTTAGGGTTAAGTGAAATTAACTATGTTTTTGGCTTAATTTATCATTTAGCCATCAATTCTCCCTCATTTCTCCTCTCGTTCCCTTTTTGTGCCTGAATATAGTCTACAGGAAAAAATAGACTAATAATTCACTCCCTCTTGGCCTACTCTTGGGAACAAGACATTACAATCCTCCCTTCCTAAGATTGATTTTCCTCAAGCAACATCAATCCTGGGTGTTGAAAAATATGATCCCCCTCCCACATGGCATCCTCCAATGGAATTCCTCTCCATCTAGAAAATCACTCCCTAATGATAATGCTCCTCAACCTATGCTCTCTCTACTCGAGCACCCCTTCTGGCACTAGCTCCAACTGGACCTCCTCATATAAGGGTGGAAAATCCTCTGAAGTGTTGATCTGCTCTCCCACTTCCTTTTTAAGAAAGGAAACGTGAAAGACATTATGAATCTTGATATCTTCTGGTAGCTCTACCTCATATGCTAGCTTGCGTACCTTCCTGATTAGTCTCTATGGCCCGTAAAATATCAGCTTTAGTTTCTCTTCTCCACTCCTCTTCAAGGAGGATTGTCTGTATGGATGTAACCACAGAAAAAACAAGTCCACTACCTCAAAACTGTGCTCTACCCTTTGACTGTCTACATAGATATTTTGTTGGTTTTGTGCTACCTGCACGTTTTTCTTCACCACCTGCAGAATCATCTCGTTCTCCTCCACCCAATATTTGGCCCCCAAGACCCTGCTATCCCCAAATACAGTCTCCACAAAAGTTGGTGCATCGTATCCATACAATGCTATAAATGGTGACATCCTCATAGACATATAGTGATTCATGTTGTAACAATACTCACCCATGTGCAACCACCTCAACCATTTCCATTGTTTTCCTCCCACATAGTTCCTTAGATACCCCTCCACCCATTTGTTGACAATCTGTTTCTATCCATTTGTCTGTGGGTGGTAACTAGTACTCGTGGCTAGCGTCATGCCTTTCAACTAAAAATGCTCCTACCAAAATGCACTGATGAAGTGCCCATCTCTATCACTAACTATCTGCCTGGGTAGGCCATGGAACCTGAATACCTCTTTGAAAAACAAATATGATACCTTTATGGACTTCTAGTCCATGGGTATGGAAAATAAATGTGCAAATTTGGTTAGCCTGTTGAACTCCACAAATACACAGTCCCTTCCTTGCACTCAAGGAAGGCCTGTAATGAAATCCACAGAAATGCTCTCCCATTTCTTCTCTGGAATGGGTAGAAGCTAAAGTAACCTTGATGGGTGTGTCTGCTCGCACTTGTTCTACTAACAAGTCATGCACTCCCAGATGTGCTTCAGTACATCATCCTTGAGACCATTCCATGAGAATATCTCCCTGATCTTCCTGTAAGTTTTGAAGTACCCCTGGTGCCCTGCTGCAGGTGAATCATGACACACCTTCAGAATATTCCCCTTTAAGGTATATTATAGAACCAAGTAGATCTGGTCCTTGTATAAAATGATGTCATCTAGTACCCAATATCTATCATCAACCACCTTTTCATTCATCACCTCACAAGAATTTTTTTTTGGATTATTCAACCAACAAATATGTTTTCCAATCTGTGCAAATGTCCATCATCGAACACCTTGGTGGCCTCCTGGACAAGGCATCTTCTACAATGTTCCTTATTCCCTTGACATACTCAATGTCAAAGTCAAAGACTTGGATCTTCGAGACCCATTTATGTTGTCTCTCACTGAGGTCTTTCTGATCCAGGAAATACTTGAGACTGTTGTGATCCATCTTCACTACAAATGTACTAACCACCAAATACTACCTGAATTTGGTTAAGGAATGCATGACTACTAGCATTTCCTTATCATAAATAGAGTACATTCACTCTGAATCATTGAGATTCCTTCTCTCAAACATAATGGGATGGCCTCCCTGCATGAACACTGCTCCAATCCCCACCCCCGATGCATCTCAATCCAAGACAAAGGACTATAAGAAGTTTGGAAGGGATAGAAAATGGCATGTGTTCATAACCTCCTTCATCTTCTAAAATTTCCGTTGTGACTCCTTTATCCACTGAAAGGAACCCTTCTTGGTAAAATATGTGATTGGTGCTCTTAACTATGAAAAACCCTTGACAAACCTCTTGTAATAGTTACACAGCCCAAATAAGTTTCGCAACTCTCTCACACTCCTGGGTGTTGGCTAATCCAAAATGGCCCTGATCTTCTCCTGATGTACCTGAACCCCCTGTGCACTGATGATGTGGCCCAAGTAAAGTAACTCTGTCATCCCAGACTCACACTTGGACTCTTTGGAATATATTTATTGCACCTCCATGATGCTCAACATCTCATCCAAGTGCCCCATATGCTCCTTCCATGTCTTTTTGTAGACCAAAATTTCATCAAAGAAAACCAAAACTAATTTCCTCAACTTCCCCCTAAATCTGTGGTTCATGCAAGAATGGAATGTAGCAGCTCGAATGGCATAACTAAAAACTTTAAATGGCCAAAATGGCACTGAAATGTCATCTTATTTATGTCCTTCTCTCTGATGTTGATCTAATGATACCCATAGTGTAGATCAATCTTTGAGAAGAAAAATTCCCCATGCAACACATCCATCAACACTTCAATGCAAGGGATATGATATCAGCTCTTGATGGTTTTATTATTCAAGGCCCGGTAATCGATGCACATCCTCATGGTACAATATTTCTTTAGGAATAAGACAACTGAAGATCTGATGTGTCCCATCGCCAAAAATTCCTTGATTTCTTTTTTTATCTCATCCTTGAATCTCCTAGGATGATGATAGGGTGGGGTGATCATGGGTTTGGTCCCCTCCTCCAACTCAATGGTGTGCTCAAATCCCCTGTCTGGCGATCTCCCTAGTGGAATCGAACCACAAACTTGTTGATGTCACCCCAACAAGTTATTGATCTCTGTCTGATATTGTTGTCGACCCTCAGAATCCTTCTTTGTAGTGATCAAGCACTCTGCAACAAATTATACCTCCCCATGCATGAAGCTCCTCTCTATCCTCTTGGCCGAGACTGTCATGGGTGCTTTTGTCAACATGCCCCTCAAAACAAACCTCTTCCCATCACTGTCTTTGAACCCTATCTACAATATTTGGTATTTGGTTGTGATTTTAACCAAGGTGATCAACAATTGGACTCCCAAAACCACATCTATGTCTGATAGGTCAACCACATAAAATGTATCTCTCATGGTGTAGTTCCCTAACTTGATCTCCAAGTCCAGAAATATTTCTAGAAACTCCATTATATGGCCATTTTCTACTACGACATCAAATCCCTCAAAATCCTATGTCTGAAGGGCTCGTCTCAATACCAATGAAGCATCGATGAAGTTGTGGGTGGGTCCACCATCTATCAGGGAGATTTTTCTTTGCCCTTGAATAGTCCCTCTTATATGAAGGGTGTCCTACCTAAGAACCCTAGAAAGGTTGCTATAACTCCTCCCTTTGCTGGTTTCCATCTTCTATCCTTCTCAGTAGGTTGTGGAACTACCGGTGGGTGGGCCCCTGCCGATGTCAGTGGTATACGAAGTGGATTCTCCTCTGACTGCTCTGACTCATCCTTTGAGATGGTGGATCCACTTTCCTACTCCTCCTCCTCACTATCCATACTTCTTGTTTCCACCTCAATATAATTAATCTCTCCCTTTCCCATGCACCTATGGCCTAGGACCCAAGGATCTCTACATTTGAAGAAATTTTTTTTTCTCATAAGATCTCACCTCGTCTCATCATCTGGCTTCTCCTTTCTCTTCCATTTTCTCTGGAATGGCTTCCTGTCTCGATCCTTCTATGGTACAAAGTGTTTGGAAAATGGTTTTGTTTTTGGCACTGATTCTGCCAAATCTCGAGTGTGTAGGATAGCATCCTACAAGGTGTGAGGCTGGTATGCATTCACCCATACTCTCAAGGGTTCTATGAGCCCCTCTATGAATAACATGATCAACCTGGGCTCAAATATATCTGTTACTACCACTACTACCTGCTGAAACTATGAGATGAATGCCTCTATTGTGCCAATTTGTCTTAACTGGGCTAGATCTCTGAAATGGATCTTTGGATCCCTCCTGTCAAATATTTCCATGAGTCTCTCTGTAAATGCCCTGTAAAAGGTGATGTGACTATGACCTAATGTCACCAATCCATGAAGCCACCACTCATGTGGCTCCCCCTCCAAGTGTAAGGTAGTGAAACTGAAGGCCTTTGTCTCGTTCATCTATTTGAGCTTGTAGTATGTGTCTAGATTATGCACCCAAGCTCTGGAAGTTCATTTGGGATACATCTTCGGACCCATTTAGTTGATTTTTTGGCATTTGGAGGAGGTCGTTGGTGATGGAGAGGAGTAAATAGGACTACCAAAGACACATGTCAAGCATCCAACAACTTCCTTCATGATTAAGTCTCAAGCCCCTTCAAAACTTCCAAGTTCCAATGTATGTCACCTCACCACCAAGCCCTAACCTCCCTAGGTGATGTCATGCCTTTAGGAGTGGCATTTTTCGTCTCCTAGGAAAACATTTTGGCATGTGGGGGCTAGTCTATGTCATCCAAGTCATCTTCAAGTCCTTCCAACTCTGATATTTCTCATCTAGCATGCGGTCCCTTGGCATCCAACCTGTGAGATTGTAGTCCCATGGAATCCCAAGATAGGATTATTCTCTAAACATTGTCCATCAACTAGGTCCTACAAAGACAAATGAGAAATCCCTCCAAGGAACTCAAGTCATAACATCATGATAAGTGAATCCAATCAATAAATGATCCACCAAAGCATGTGCATCAAATATCACTACATTAAACAATTAATTTCACAAAGACAGTATGCGACTTGTCAATCTTGAATATGGGATGGTTTATCATGTGACCTATTGGGTACATATTTCCATAGCTCAAGGAAATTTTACAAGAGATCCCTCTCTAGGAAATGTAAAGTGGGTGAAGGGGTTGGGGTCAAGACTCAATGGGCATAGGGATCATGATATACAAGGGGTTGTAGTGTCTCATTCATGGGTTCCTTTGTAGAGGGTGTATGGTACCTTTGTCCACATTGCACTTTTTCCAATCCCATTATTTGTCATTCTTTTATCCAAAAATACCTAGTGGAAATGAGAAGGTTGGCTTGTGTTGAGATCCCCTTTCTTTCAGCAAGGCAATTGAGATCCATTACCCTAGTTTGGTGACCAGATGATGGAAATTTCATACCACTAGACATTCATGTACATGATAGGTCGGCTCATGATGAGACCTCCTATCCTTCAACTAGCCTTTTAAGCATTCTTTATTATACTGTGGGTCCCCTTTACTCAAATATAAGTGTTTCGTTGTTTTCTTGGGTGATCCCTGGGTGAAGCATATGGAAGGTTTATACAAGGATTTTATCTTTTACCCAACATCAATCCCTCTCGGCCTTCAACCCCTTCTTCCGATAGAATGAGGGACAACCCCTTCTTGGGTAAATAAAACCAAAAATCCTAAGATATAAGGAAATTTAGGGGGGAAATGATGGAAAGTAGTAAGTATGGTTGGGAGCAGTATGGTGGATATTTAAGGGAGTTCCTAGTAGTAAACCCATCCCCAAGGAATACCACTTACTAGGGCACAGTGTCAACCACCAAGGTGAATCAGGGAAAAATGAATAATGTCCAAGCATATATCATGAATTCTATAGCAATCTAAGATACAACATACTCAATTGGCTTAAATATTGAAATGATCCTCACCCTAATATTGACTTGTACCTCATGGAGCAAGGCCCACTGCCTTATGGAAGCTAGCTAATGTGGTGGATTCCATATGAAATGATGTTCACCATAATATTTACTTGTACCTCATGAAGTAAGGCCCACTTCCTTCTAGAAGATAGATAATGTGGTGGATTCCATCTGGAAATATGTGACCATCTATGGCAGTGAGAGGGGTTTCCAATTGTGTAAAAGGGTATTGTTGGTCATGTAGTATCTCGACACTCCATATATGAAACCTGCGGGACTCAAGACATAATATCCTTAGTTATCCACAAAATGGGGATAACAAGAAGAAAGCAGCTAAGGGCCTAAGCCCTTGAACCTAGCCCTTAATTAATGTATACACCATGTAACCAACAATCCAAATCATGGGGGGTTGTAACAGTATCCATGCGGGAATTTTGTAACCACACATATATTATACATATAGGATATAGTTCAACTATATACTATATATATAATATATAACCATATGTCAACTGTTTATCAAAAGGCATGTGAATATATGGTGGTTGGTGAGGCTTGACCTCTCGACTTACCATATAATATTACAATGAATTAACCAACAAGCTATATGTGTGGGTTTGTTAAAACAAACTACCTAACTTATAGTTAATGAGAGCCAAAAAATATGGATTTAGTTTAGGGGCATGTACCCTATTTAATGGACATGTAGACCAAGAATTGTACATAGAATTAATGTAGTTTTTGGTCTCGTAACTCGTGCCCGAGGGTACCAAAGTGGTGAGGCTACATCGTAAAGTGTGTCAAGGGATACCTTGATGGATTTTTGAGAACTTTATACTCATTTTGCATGATTTGTTTCCAGGAATCCAACAATGCACTTTGTTTCCACATTTGAGCACCATATGAAAAGGTCATTGCAAAACACAAGTATTTGAGTACTAATAAAGAAGGTCTCTATTGGAAGCAGACCCGAAGAGGTATGCAAAATTGGTGAACTTCATTCTTTTTCCAACTTGTGTATGTGATTACATTATTGTTGTTCATTTCAAGTTCAATTATTTGCAAGTTAATTATCACTAAAGTGGATTTGGTTAGATAAGTCTTTCACATGTAATTTGCATACACTTAAGTGATCATTTTATTTCAAGAATCAAGTATATGTTTATGTCTATTTAAAACTATCAACATCTAAGGATTTTTTGGATCTAGTTGATATAGAAGTAATTTTTGACAAGTGTATGAAAGTGAATGCTTACAAGATCCAAACTCAAACTTGGTAAAGGAAAACTTGCAAGTTATAAGTCTGAAACTGCAAAGATATTTTGAATACATAATATGGCTTCTCAAAAAGGAGAAGAAGAAGATCATCCCATGAGTCATGAAGAGATCAAATATATGCTTATATCACTGAAAGAAATAGTAGATGAGTTAGAATGAAGAATTCAAAATCCTTTAAGTGGATAATATTCAATAAAAGGAGAAGTAGGAGGTTAAGGTGGTGGACCATCATATACCCCTTCCCCTTCCTCTTCATCATAATCAGTTTCTTCTGAAGTGAGTAAAAATTCCTCTAATCGAAAGAAGTCCTCTAAGAAGTTTGAACATACTCTTCCATTACTAAAATTGGATGTTAATTTTGTGTTTCTAACCTATGATGGAGAATTGAATGCCGATAAATTGGACAACTGGATAAAGGAAATAGAGGTATATCGAAGGGTTCAAAAGATCATGGATGAGGATGCAAAGATACAATTAGTTGATCTTCAACTAAGTGGCACTACCTTAATATGGTGGGAGAGTAAGATGCAAGTTGATATTGTTCAAAAGGGTATATTATTCTCTTCCTGGGATGTGTTTATTAAGGCTATAAGGAAAAAAAAATATCCATTGGAACATATGCAAATGACAATGATTGAGTGGAAGCATCTAAGACAAGGTAAAGAACAGAATATTGAGGCATATACACAAGAATTTAAAAATAAGGAATTGTCAATAGGGATTCCTCATGAAAATATTATGAAGTACATTGCTGGCATGCACTCATTTATTCATCACACTATTATAATCTTTATCCCTACTAACATTGATAATGAAATATCCTTGATCCAGTTGATCTGGATATCTACTGTTGATCTAGTGTTTTGTCTCTCAGATCCGATACTCTGGGGGTTTCTGGATGCGATTTGTCTTTCATATTTGACACTCTGGGGGTTTATGGATGCATTTAAGTTATTTTTTTGAGATTCATTGTGATTTTCGCATGTGTGTGTCATACATTATACTTTAAACATTATATATATGATGCATGCGGAAATAAGGAACAACAACCTCCCAATAATATGTATTATGAGATTAAGCAAGAAAATACAATGATATACTGGAAATATAGAAAATATTCCTCAGTTAGATATCATGGATCATCACTAGAATAGAAGAAGATAACATAAAATACACGAGATCGGAAGATGAAGGCATGTCTGATGAATGCACGAATAGATTGACAAAAAACGTAGTTCCGGATAAGCATGGTAACCGCTACAAACTAGAAAACTCGTCCTAAAGGCTATTATCGTCGAAATGAGATGGAAAATGGGTCAACAGAAGCACCCTAGCCTATAGTGCAAGGTATGTGTTATATTCTTTGCATGTGTGTGTGTGGGCGCGTTAGATTTGACCACTGTGTTTGGCAATCCCAACTTTCTTTGTGTCCTTTTTCGTGTGTGTCGGGCGCTTCCTAGGGGTCCCCAGGGGGGGGGGGTAGGTATGCCCCCCTGGTTACATGCAACGTTCAGGGAAGCACCCCAAAATTTCTTTTTGGGCAATTTTTTCTATTTTAGTGGATTTTGCTATTTTTAGCGGTTTTCTAAATTAATCCCAGATTAAGGGATTAGGGTTTTGGTATATACATAATACCTAAAACCATTGTATATATTGTATGTTGAATGGTGAAATTAATAAAATGAAGAGTTGAAAGATTTTCTCTGGGTTAAGGGTTTCTAGTGTAAATCTCTGTGTACTATGCGTATGAGCCATTGATTAATTTATGTTTTGCTTAAGAATCTATATACATTGCTTTACTTCACAGGTTTAAAACTTACATGTGGTATCAGAGCTCATTTTTGGCTTCAGAGGGATGCCTTTGTTGCTGAGGGTTTGACTTGGTCTTGATAGATCAAGTTTATCTTAGGTCTATGATAAACCTAGGTTTAGTGGGAGATTTTGCAGTGGTTATTCGAGCGTAGAAAGATGAATGGTGAGCTCTTCTAGAATCGAGATAGAGAAGTTCAACGATAAAAAAATTTATCTATGGAAGCTTAAGATGGAGGACCTTCTTGTATACAAAGAAAAATGGATCGCTATGGATCATGGTACACATCCTACTAGTATGCAGCCTACTGGCACACAGATGACTGGTACACAACCTACAAGTACACAAACTACTAGTACACCACCTACACAAAGGAAGATTGGGAGAAGTTGGAAAAAAGAGAAAGGAGTACTATTCGACTCTGCCTAGAAGATTCGGTGTTGTTGAATGTCTCGGGAAAATCTACAGCCATGGAACTATGGGATAAGTTCGAGAATTTTTATCAATCAAGTCCCTGGTAAACAAGTTGTTTCTTCGAAAGAATTTGTATCATCTTAGGATGGAAGATGGAGGTTCTGTGAAAGAACATCTAAATTCCTTTAATACTCTGGTAAGTCAACTTGTCTATATTAATACTACTATTGCATAAGAATATAAGTGTATTACTTTGTTATGTTCTTTTCCAGACTCTTGGGATAATTTGGTTGTAGCAATTGGTGGTACCACTCAATCTACATTGAAGTATGAGGATGTAGTTGCATCCTTGTTATCTGAAGAGATGAGGTGGAAAAGCATGGATGGTCATAGCATAGATTCTTTATTTTCAATAGGTCGTACCCAATACAGGAATCCTGGTAAGTCTTCGAGCGGGGGAGATGTAAATCTATAGGTAGATCTAAGTCTCTAGGAAAATCTTCGAGGAAATGTTGGAAGTGTGGTAAAACATGGCATTATAAGAAAGATTGCAAGTCTAAGAAGGTTGATAAACCAAAGGGATCTGATAGTACCTCTTCCATAGAGGCAAAAACCTCCACTGAAGAAGAAGGTGATGTTTACCTGGCATATATAGGTACACATGCAAACTGTGATGTATGGTTGATCGACTCAAGTGCATCATACCATATGAATCCTCATAGGGAGTGGTTTTGTGAATATGAAAAATACGATGGTGGTGATGTATTCCTAGGAGATGAATCGACAACCAAAATCATGGGACATGGAAGGGTTAAGTTGCTGCTAAAATATGGAAGGATTAGAACTATCCTTGGGGTTCTGCACATTCCAAAACTAGCCAGGATCCTAATATCTATAAGCAATTTGGATGATGCAGGAGTGGATATTGTATTTTGAAAGGGTGTTGGCCACACCTACCACACTTAGAGGAGGGGGGGTGAATGAGTGTGGAGATCTTTTTCCCAAAAATTCCCTCTTACACAAAAATCATTAGTTAGCATTCGACATTTACTCATTACTCACTGTTGTCATTATTAATCAGTTAGATGTGAATACATATCAGCAACATATATCAGAAATATATCATCAAAAAATCATCTCCACAAGGAACACAAGATGTATGTACATTTTTTCTTTTTATTATGGACTTCAATCCAGGGGTTTTTAAGCAACAACTGAATAGAGTACAACTCTATAAGAGAACCAGATCTATATGCAAGACTCAACTTAAATTCTCAGCACCAACTGAGCTGAGGCAACAATCCTCAACAGATATAAATCTGTGCCATAAACAAGTGCATCAACCATGCACCAACTTGTGCCAAACAACATGTAATCAAGTTGTACCATAAACAAGTGCATCCAACCATCTACCAAGTATATAAAAATCATGTTTCAACTACTCATAAAAAATGACTCATCAATATTTAACAACATCATCAACTATACACCTCATGTATGTGCCACCTCATCAACTACTTGTCTCAATCATGACTACTTTTGGATTAGTGAACAACCCTAAATTGAAATAATCATAAATTTGTACCTGTAATGACTAAAGATTTGAAACTGATGCACAATGTTATTCAGATTTTTTTATGCAATTCCTCCAGGTGTCACTACTTGGAACCTCTCAGAAAAGGAGTTATAGCAAAAATGGCATACCTTGCTGAATTTTGGATTATTCTAGAGAAACCTTGTAGAGCGTTCCCCACATGGAATATTTGTTGAATAGATATGAAACTATTACAAAGTATACTAAATCTTGTAATATAACCAACACAATTTATATGATGTAATTTGGATCTATTATTAATAAGTTATGATGTTTTTACTCGAAACACCTGTTTTAGACTAGTTTCAGGACTAGCCACAAACCCTATTTTCCACGGAGTGTATATCCATACCTACAATGACCCACAAGATGAATTTTTTACCATAGATACTTGGATATTTTTCCTCAATGGAATATCAATCTTACGGTTTGAATCATTATAGAAAAATAGTTATTGCGAAAATGGTGAGATGACCTGTAAATAACATACCTTAGAAAGCATCATGAAAATAATTTATCCTCCCTTGAATTCTAGCCCTCTTTTCTTCACCTTCCCTATGAATTTCGACTTATATATCTTTTGGTTACCTCAGTCACCTATAGATCTTCAATATGCTCAAATTTTCCACACAAAAATGCTCAAGAAGCTCTCACAAGAAGCTCTCCACTAATACTCCAAAAGATATTCTCACAAGAAGCTCTCCATTGATCCACAAAAAGAATATCTTGCAAGAGACCATTGCTATCTTATTTATACTTTTATACTATAGGTAACTTAACCTATTTTCCTTATTTTTAGGGTTAACCACTTTCCATAAATAAAACGTTCTCCAATATTTTATCATTTAAATATTCCTTCTTGATTTTGTCATCTCACTTTATCATTTAAATAATATTTCTTGATTTTTTCACTTCTCTTTATTATTTAAGTAATCCACCTTGACTTTGTCACTTTAATTTATCATTTAAATAATGATTTCTTATTTTCAAGCACTTTGACTTCTTTGACCTTATGGGATTCAAGCCAACATGTGAGGGTCCTCCAACTTTGTAAGGCCATAACTCGCAAACCATGAGGACTTATGTGACATTCCACATACCACCGGAAATGGTATGACAAGCATTATCCATATAGGATAGTTTTATCAACAACTTCATTGATATTCATCTCTTTAGTCAACATACAAGCATGGGTCCTCCAACCATTCTTCTAGGCTAACTCAATCCGCAAAGCGTCTTCCTGTGAGGGCTTTCACCATAAGGGGACCACTTTGGAGCTCATCCATTTGTGCACCTTATCAATCATGATAGTAAAATAATGAGTCATTTATACATTTTTCAACAATGTGTCATATATCAATGAAACCACATCTATCCATATTCATCATGTATTCTCATCAAGGACACTACATATTACATTACATCGGTCATCGATCAATCACTTGACATCAATCAATCAAACAATCACTTGACATCAATAAATGACATCAATCAATCAAACCATTGGCATCAATGAAAACATGATCCAACAATATCCCCGCTTGGCATTGATGGCAATACCAACCTTGATGTCAACACCAATTACCAATTATTGATGTCAACATGTAGATAAGTGTTGTAACCCTAATTTCCACTACACATGCATACCTAGCATCAATCCATCTCACTTGCCACTTTTTCCAAGCCACCATTGAACAACTCTTCTAAAAACCACCCTTTTGAAGATGTATGTGCCCTACACCACTGCTGCCCACGTGTATACGCTAGCTGACCATTTACAACCCGTGTATACTGACAAAAGCACAAAAAATAGAAAGTTGTAGATGAAATACAGATTTCTGGGTAATTGCCTAAACCGTTTAACCACCCATAGCTTGTCACTCAACTGGATAAATACCCTCTTTTAGCCTGTAAAATAAGAGGTAGGGTTCCGATTTCAAGTGAGAAAAAATAAAAGAAAAGAAACTCTGACCTTTTTTGTATTCCCCTTGCCACAATCTTTTGCAACCATTTTGTGAGAACTGAAGAGGAGAAGCATATTTGGAAGCAGTTGGTGCACAGTTGAAGAGGAGCCCAGGACCATATTTGAGGAGCAACAGTCGATCTCACCATTGTAAGTGACTTTTGTGAGGTTAATAGAAATAATTACTTTTCTCGTCCCACCATATGAAGTGTTCAATATTCAGTTTTGATTTATGTTTTATTAGAACATCTAACCCACTAATTCATATATAAGATGCATGTTCGTAGTTCTTTGTTTGCCTATTTTTGAATGCAGTTGGCTTTGGGAGGAGACTTGAAGTCGAGGAGCAACTGAACACAAAAGGATCGACACCAAACATGGATTTCAAGGTAGAGTTATTAGATCCTTTTATCCTTGTGTTTTATGCATGAATGTGGGGTCTATGCTAGGATAATAATAAAAAGTAGGAGACTTTAGACGGTTATTTATGCATGCATTAAAAAACCCTTAGTGCTAGTTCGTAGGGGGTTTTCCCACCCACATTAGAATTGGAGACCGTACTGGGGAAGATCTCTGGGGTTTTTCAGGGATACTTTTTGGGCGTTTTAAATTGGTTTGATTACCTTTTTTTGAGTTTCAGCAAGAGTCTGAGTTTGTAGGGATTCTGGTCTTCCTTACCAATACTCTCTGCTTTGATTGCTTGACTATTGTTTTCTTTTTTGGGGAAGTTACAGAGGTATACGCAGCCTATACAAGTCCTAAACATGTATATATGCGCTCAACCTTTAGATAACCCACGTACATACATTGACTGCTGAAGTGTGAGTAGTGTGGTTGAGTTCAATATATATATATATATATATATATATATATATATAAACAAGGGGAGGCAATCATCCTCTTCCCTGTCAAAAGTGATCATTCTCAACAGTTTTCTTGATCTAGTCCTGGTCTCTGTTGTTGTAGCCTAGGTATAACCTCAGATTATCTTTGCTTTATCAAAATTCTCCTTGATTTTTCTTTATCAAAGTAAGTTTCTGTGTCTTTAAGGGATTCTGATTTTCAATACCAATGCTCCCTACTTGATTTGTTGGATTGTTAGTTTTCATTCTTGAGAAGTTACAGAAGTGTATGCGTCCTGTAGTGATCTTGCAAGCATACATATGTGCCCTACCTTTGGACATCCCGCGTACATACGTTGGTTGCTGAAGTGTCAGTAGCATGCTTGTGTTGAAGAATTGTTTTTAATAAGGGGCAATCATCCTCTTCCCTGTCAGAAGTTGTACTTCACAGGGGTTTTCTTGATCCATTCCTGGTCTCTATTATAACAATCTGTAGCTTAGTTTTGACTTCATTTTATCTTTTATTTTTTCAAAGATTTCTTGTGTTTTCTTTATAAGGTTTGAGACAAGTCTGCGAGTCCTTTCCAATCAGCCTTTTTGGGTTTTGTCAGTGACTCCCTGCGATCCACAGGTAGGCTAGAAGTCATTTATTGGTTTTGTCTCATCTTTATTTTTCCCCTTTTGCTTCAGAAAAGAAGAAAATAATACATTTTAAAATTTGTTGTTTTGGAATAATAATAATTTTTTTTTATAGATTTCACTTTCTTTGTTTGGTTAAGTAGTTGGTTCTTTGCATTAATAATAAGGAAAAAATAATTCTTTTGTAAGTTCTTGGCTGATTGAATTAGGAAAATAAGTAGCTCGTAGTTGAGCGAAAGATTGTTTTGAGTTTTCTGTTAAAAGATCTTAGAAAAAAAGTAGTTTGAAAAGTTGGTTAAAGAGTTTAAATGTGAAAATATGAATTTGTCAAGAAGAAGTAATTTTTGTTTACAACTTTATGTTTTTTTTCTTGTTCGACTCCCAAATAAGTCACTACTTTCATTTCCGCTTCCTTTGACTTAAGACAAGCCACAAAAATTAACGATTAATTAAAATCAACTAGACTTTATGTTTGTAGGGTCCATCAACTAGTCTAGGCTAGAGCTTTGATTTAGGACTGGAGAGGAAACTCTTCAAGGCTACAAAAAGAAACATAAGAGTCTGTGTTAGGGAGTGCTAAAAAGTCCAGTATCGTGAAAGTTATCCAGGACCCCCCTCTAACAAAGGGGATAAACATGAGTTTGCATGTGGAAAGGTAGGGGAGATAACCCCTCCAAAGATGGACCAAGCGTAGTGGGGAACACATATAGAGGGATTATCTTGGGATTTCGTTGATCGCATTTTCCACAGAGCTTCGTGGGTCTCGAATCCATTCAAGGTCCTCATTTGTATTCCCAAACACTTGCTTTCGATACCATTGATATGTTTCAGTCTTAATACCCTTATCATTGCGGTCCACTCGACTGTCTATTGTACCCATCTAGTGACTATTCACGCGCTGGAAACCTAGTTTCCTTTATTTTAGAGACTTACACAAGTGACTATGGGGGTATAACGTGGTACCTAGGACAGACATCGGGCCACACTTTGCAGAGTATACCCATAGGGTGCTTCCATATTCGAGTTGCACTTGCACCGATAATTTTCTCTATTGTTGGTTGGTGTAACTATTCTTCCAACTAGCTAGTGATCTACTTGTCTTATCTCATAGGGAATTTTTCTAATGTGTGATGGTTCTTGAATGTTAATAGAAATCCCTAGTGTGTAATTGATCTTCTTAGACAGTGGAGGATCAAGAGCTCTGTCAATCATGAAGGCTTCTTGGTCTGCCACTGGTTAATCTGGATCCACCCCCGCCACTGCTAAGGCGAAGACTAGACCAGGAAGGGTCTTTTGAGGTGACTGGGTCACAAGAAACTATGCCAAACTCATATCCAAGAGAATAAAATTTGATTCCAAAGGAACCAACCATTTCAGACCTTGGAGTGGAAGCTCTAGGTCCACACGAACCTCCGAACACTGATCTATCAGAACCCATCATCATATAGGTTTATCATTATGAGCGCCAGATAGTGTCACAAGAAACAATAGAAACAAATGTTGTGAATTCTTCAGGGAATTATCATATTCCCTTTACAACTATCACTACGGGGGTGTTCCACCTCCTAACCAACCGTCATCAGTCTGGACCAACATGGTCTAAATGACCTCTACCTCAGGAAATGGTTTGATTCTGTCTATTGTGGCGATCACTGCTCCTCTCACCCATAGTGCAACAGGCCCTCCATTCTCATATGGGATTCCTGGCTTCGATACGAACATGGTCCTTTCCTATGCCACTCTACAGAGTTTAGGTCTGTGGGCAGGGAGCTCTAATGCTCCTCTGCAAGGATCCATGGGGGGCACTTCAACTTCCTATAATTCTTTCCCTTATGGAGGGGGTCATATACCTCCTTCATCCCCTTCGCTCGGTGGTGCTCACTAGAATCCCACCCAGAAGAATATAAAATTTAGCTCATTTGGAGAAGGTAGTAAAGGACTTCCTTATTATAGAATTTCAGTAGGTTCGATGTTGTTCTATTTATTTGGTGCATTTGGTAACAATGTTTTCTCATCATTTGTCATCTCGGCCAGGGGAAACCCCAGTTATGGACAAAAAAATCCTATGCAGGGTACTATTCCTGAACAAGGGGAAAACCCATGAATTCCTTCCCCACAAGGACCTTGGAATCTATGACAGGGATCAGTTCCCTCATCAGGGATGTCGACCGGGGGCAACCCCTTCCATAGCCAATGGAACCCCGAGAAAGGATCAGGACCTATGCCCGTAATATCGGCAGGGGGTAACCCTTCCCAATATCCTTGGAATGTAATGCAATCCCAACCTTCTATGTCCTATTACGGGAGTCAGCCGATGATGTCACAACAAGCGCAGAATTTGTACGTTTACCAGAACCTTGGCCAGCAACCTAAATTTTCCTGGAAACTTGGTGCTAGTCAAAATCGAGGCTCCTTTTTCCATGGTTATAATCAACAACCCAAACTACCATTTCTAGCAACTTTACATTTTCCAAACTTGACAAGGTTATTGAATGACCCTATCTGCCTCGATCCGCATTGGCCTCCTATGTTGACCAAGTTGCCATCGAACATTCCAAAGTTCGAATCTAAGCCTAATGAATATCCTGGCGATCATATGACTACCTTTCATCTTTGGTGCTCATCGAACTCGTTGAAAGACGACTCCATCCAGTTGCGTTTATTTCAACGCACTCTAATAGGGAGTGTTGCGAAATGGTACATTGAGCTTGACCACTCAAGATACTCTTCCTTCGGTGAATTGGCAATGGCTTTCTTAAACCATTTCCAATTAATTGTGAGATACGACATCAGTACTGAATTGTTGGCCAACTTTGAGTAGACAAAGGCAGACCATATCTCTGATCACATCCGAGAATGGAGACGCCGGAAGAGTTTGATAAAAGTGTCAGTCCCACCGGAATTCCTTCTTGAGTGGTTCCTTAAGTCTTTGGCACCTCAGTTATCCAAATACATCACAACGTCTAGAGTGTTTTCTGAAGAAGATTCAATAATGAGAGCTCAATAGCTAGAGTTGATTTACTCTCATTCTAGTTTACTTTACGAAATTTTTCCAAAAGCACCGCGGTCAATACTTGACAAGACTAGATAGAGAGCTGGACCACATGCTGATGGTATAGTTGGTTCAGCACAAACGAAGCTCGTTGATCAGTTGTCAAAACAATTGCAGCAATTGTCGATACAGCAGAAAGTGACTAGCCATACCACTGTTCCAACTGCCCCCCCCTACCCAAATGTCGGATGCACAAAGTGTGAAATCAACAAACCCGAAGGCCACTCAGCCGCCTGACAGAAAGAAGAAACAATGAAAGAAGGGTAAGGACGATAAGAAACCTACCAATAATACTGGCGGGGGAAACACAGAAAAGAAGAAGTTGAAGTATCCATGTAACCTGTGCACGGAAGACCACCTGAATCACCAGTGCCCTCGGCTTGCAGAGGCCCAAACATTATTGTCGCAACAACAATTTGTTGTGCTAACAAACTCATTTCAACATGAGAAAAACTTAACTCAAGCCTCTCTGAGAGCAGATGGGGGAAGTAAAGGACACCCCCATATTTGAGTAATCCTTCATCAGCGAATGTGTATATGATGAAATTTGATGGCTATATATTGACTAGAGCACATGATTACAGAATGCCAAACATCCCTGAGAAGAGTAAAGAAGCTGAAAACCCACCTCTTCGTCTGTAAATCGAGAATACATTGGGAGAAACAATGACATGCATCCCAAAAGGTGCATTCAAGAAAGCTTCTCACAATCCAAATGGAAGGTCCACGCCAAACTACTCTGTGGTGGAGGATTTTTCTCAAACCCCTTGTGCAATGTCTTCTTTGGAGGTCCTCCAGAGCTTCCCTTCCTAGAGAAAGTCTCTATTAGTCACCTTAGGATCTGCTGAGACTTGTAATTTGGGTACGATCATGCTTGATATGACTAACTTAAAACCTCATCTCCCTTACCACATGGCATTTCAAATAGTAGTGGCTTACACCACGAAAACTTTTACCCAGAACATTTTTCGCATGGTGGTTGATGAGGGTGCCTTGACATGCGTGATGTCGTTGGTGTGTTGGAAGGCCATAGTCCAACCCATTTTCTCTCCATCACCGACTCTTATTACTACTTTCAACTGTCATTTGTTTCGACCACATGGCATCATACCCTCTTTCCTAGTGTAGTTAGGAGGGAAGACTGTGTGTGTCGAGGTTGAAGTGGTCGATGCATCTCTCGACTACAATCTCTTGTCAAGAAGGAGTTGTACCTATGTTATGCAAGTAGTGGTCGCTACAGTTTTTCGGGTCTTTTTGTTTCCACATGAGGGTCGGATTGTGACCATTGATCAGTTGTCTTTCTCCCATCTCGACCCTTCATCGGGGGCATCCACGATCGTGATGATTGATAACCCTCAACCCGACATCGTCAAAATAGAGGTTGGTTTGTGCCCACCTTTTATGTGTACTTTTGATTACCCACCTCCTTCCGACGATGTTAAGTTCATATTAGACCAGCCTAAGGTTGATATTTTTCAAGTCTCATCATTTCGTATGACTTACTTCAATGATCTGTGGAATCTTCCTTCCCCATCCTCCATGATGGAAGAGACAGGGCACCAGGGTATGGCCATTCTCTTTTCTGTGGTCAAAGTTGCATACTCAATAGTCTAGCAAATTTTTACCAACCCCGATCCGACTACCGCACAGGAGTTAGATCTAATTCTCGAGACTACTTGGGCTCAAGTTTCCCTTGCCGATACTAATTATGTAGAATTAATCTTTCCCTCAGACGAAGTGATTATTGAAGCAATGAATAGTATGGACAGACCCTGGGATGATCTCCATCACAGATCTTATTTCCTCCCATATTTAAGAAGAATTGAAGTAGGAAAATTCACTTTGACTATGAATGGAGATAGGTCTTGTCCTATCAACCCCTTGGCTACACACGTTGTTTACGATGAGGGTAATATGGAAACCATCACTGAAATGATACCTATTGATATATCTAGAACCCATGGCATCATGGAGAATATTCTCTTTGGAGTTGAGTGTTCCCTCGAGAAAATTCGAATATAAACAGATTTGTTTAAAGAATTTCACGACATTTTTTCCTGGTCTTATGAGGAAATGCCTGGCATTGATCCAAGAATCATCAAACATGAAATCATGACTTATCCTGACGCTAATTCATTACGGCAGAAGCTTCGTCCAGTCAATCCTAAGAAAGCAGCAGTTGTTAAGGCTGAAGTAGAGAAACTGCTCAAAGCAGGTTTTATCTACCCCATCCATTTGACTCAATGGGTGTCAAATCCCATTTCAGTCGACAAAAAATAGGGTACGATTCACATATGTATGGACTTCTGTGATTTAAACAATTCTTATCGAAAGGATAATTTCCCCACACCATTTATTGACTAGATAGTCAATGAATGCACAGGTTGCGAGGCATTTTCTTTTATGGATGGTTTTTCAGGATACAATCAGATACAGATCAAACCCGAAGACTAACACAAAACCTCTTTCATTTTTCCGGGTGGTACATTCACTTATTGGAAGATGCCTTTTGTTCTGAAAAATTTTGGAGCTACCTTTCAGTAGGCCATGTATTTTTCTTTCCATGATCTCAAATATATAGTCGAGGCCTACCTTGATGATTTAGCATCACGATCTCATGAGAGAGATGATCATCTTACACACCTCCAACTTATCTTTGAGTGATGTCACTACTACCAGATTCACTTGAATCCAAACAAATGTAGTTTTTGCGTGACGTCGGGTCGTCTGCTAGGTTTCATAGTTTCGACAGCAGGGATCATGGTCTATCCTCTCAAATTTGAGTCAATAGTTTAGTTGCCTGCACCGTGCACAATAGGGAAAAGAGAACCTTTTATGACATTTCGTTGCAAACTATGCTGAGATCACAAAGGGCTTTATGCATTTACTGAAGAAGGATGTTCCTTTTCATTGGGACGAAACCGCTCAATGCTCTTTTGAAGTGTTGAAACGTGCCCTCATGACTACCCCTCTTCTTCGACCACCCAATAATAATAATAATTTCATATTTTACTTGTTTTCGACAGAGTCGACCATTAGTATGGTCATGGTTTAGGAGGATCATTTTCTCTCAAAATATGTGATTTATTACTTGAGCCAAGGCCTGGTTTGATCGAAACTCAATTATTCCCATGTTGAAAAACTTGTGTTGGCAGCAGTTCATGCTGTCCAATGGTTCTGTCATTATATCTTGTTTCGCAAGACCATTGTCATTGCCATTGTGAATCTTTTTGAGTACGTGTTGACACAACTAGTAATTGGTGGAAAGATCAGTAGATGGATAGTTTTCCTCCAGGAATTTGACTTAGATTTTATTTCGGAAAAATCCAAAAAGTCGTTGGTCTTTGCAGAACTCATCTCAGAACTTTCAGTCGAGTTAGGTGATGTTATGCCCGAAGAGTTTCCTATTGAAGGAGAAATGTTTTTTATTGCATCTTCGGACCCCTAGTATGGAGATGTACTTTTCTATCTCCATAATTTGAAGCGCCCCACCTCTGCTTCTCCTGATGAGCGTCATCGTATATTCCATCAGGCCAAGAAATATCTCATACTCGAGGACACTTTATATCGTTGAGGTGTAGATTGCATCCTTTGTTGATGTCTCACTCATGAAGAAGCATAAATCATGCTTAATGATTGCCACACTAGAGCATGTGGTGTTCATCTGTCTAGGTTGGAAACAACCCAACATATTCTATGATCCAGTTACTTTTTGCTGACATTAATCAAATATTGTGTCGAATTGGTCAAGAAGTGCCACCCATGTTAGATCTTCTCTCGGAAGATGAGGGCACACTCTTCTCCCATGTTTCCCATCATTACCGTTGGTCCCTTCACCAAGTGGGGGATTGATTACACTACATGAAACCTCCCTTCAGCAAGGGGGAACCGTTATATCATTGTAGTAGTAGACTACTTCACCAAGTGGGTCAAATCTATGCCAACGTTCAAAGATGATGGAGAGACCAAAACTCTATTTTTGTTTAACCGAATAATAGCAAGGTTTGGCATCCCGAGAGAGATTTCCACTAACCATGGCAGTCACTTTCAGAATAAAATGATGTATGAGTTAACATCAAAGCTTGGGTTGAGGCAAGAAAATTCATCACCCTACTACCCACAAGCAAATGGTCAGGTGGAAGCTATAAATAAATGTCTTAAGACCATTCTACAACGAACGATCAATTTGGCCAAGTCAAATTGGAATTTGATGTTATACTCGACATTATGGGCCTACCAAACGTCTATTAACACTTCAACCAGTTTCTCACCTTTTCAACTCATTTATGGACTAGAAGAAGTCTTCCCTATAGAGTGCCAGATCCTGTCTCTAAAGTTGGCAGTACAATTATTTCCAGACACTTCATCGCTTGAAGAGAGTTTATTATACCTCGAGCAGCTCAATGAGCAATGTTGTGATGCAGCCCTAGATAGCGAGGCTCACAAACAAAAATTCAAGTGTCAAAATGATCGGTCCATTCGTCCTTGTATTTTCTTTGAAGGTGACCTTGTCCTAGTTTATGACCAAGATAAGGACCCCCTGAGGAAAAGAAAGTTCAAACCCATGTGGTTCGGACTTTTCATCGTGAAAGAGGTTCTAAATAAGGGCGCTTATCGTCTAGTGGAATTTGAGGGAAATTCTTTGACGGAGCCTAGAAATGGGCTCTACCTCAAGAAGTATAACTTATAGGTGGGTCACCTCGGGTAACTTCTTGTACATATGTATAGTTCTTGTACATTTTATTTTTTTAGTTTTCTGTCTTTTTGGTTTTATGGATGTCATTTTTTATGTCATCTTTTTTACTGTGGAAGATGTCAAGTGAATCAGAGATGTTCATTGGGTTCATGGACAGCACTAGCTGACACACTCAGAGGATTTATTCCACAACTTGAGTGATTTTCACATCTCAGGGACAATTGTTATATTCAGGAGGTATCTGTTTAGGTGACACCACATACAATGTCACCGAATATAGTGCAGTTATTGATTTGCTTCATGACACTTTGTCGCTTGGTATCTCTCACCTCCGGGTCTATTTAGACACTCAACTAGTTGTTTCTCAGTTAAATGGGATTTATTGCATTTACGATCCTACTCTACACCAATTGTTCCTTAGGATATGTCTCTTAGAATGAAGATTTGATTACATTATGTATATCCATGTTCCTAGGAGATTGAATCAAGTTACAGATACTCTAGCTAATAATATATTACATTGGCATATTGGACACATGTAAGAAAAAGAACACACACACATGTAAATACATTTGTAAATAAATGTAATCCTTAAAACACAAAAAGATGTAAATACGCATATATATATCACAAAGTATCAGAGTACATAGGTGGGTGCAAGAGCCTCAAAACATATGTGTCTAGTAAAGAGTCACGGGGATTATGCCCTCAAAACTATACAAAAGGTTCCCTCAGCACATAAGAATTCTAGCCTAGCTAAGGGTAGGGCCTGTTGGCCCTGCCATAGTAAATAACGACATTGGCCAAACGCCGAAAGAGCTGGACCCAACTTCGTGGTACCCCAACAATGTGAGTTTGCATCGATAGTGGGAGATCCTCGATCTCTTCCATAGGAACTATACAAGTAAGCGCAGCGAGGTTCCACTCCACCCATCTTAAAAATCTCTCACCCTCTCTGGCTGGAGGTCCCCCTGCTACTACTGGTCCACCCACTATGGTTGGTCCCACCTCTGGCCGAGGACACTGTCTGGTCCTTGTGAAGTCCGTCGGACACACTGGTCCCACATCTACACATAACAGATACTTAAGTGTCAAATACTCTGGTATAAAAAAACAAAAATGATATATATATAACGAAATAAAAATTAAATAACTTTAAAAAACAAACTTACCCATCTCTCTTATATCCTCTCCAGGAGGTACTGGCATGTTAGGATCTGTAGAAAATTTGATCCTGACATAGGGGTAGTCCTCTATGGTCAGAATCTGTTGTGCCCACTAGGAAAAAAAATTGTCATCGAAGGCCTCGATAGTCCTCCCTCCCCCCTGTCGCGGAAACAACGTCGCCCACTTACATAGCACTGGGAGAGAGGCCTCGTCC
This sequence comes from Picea glauca, assembly GCA_000966675.3. Lineage (NCBI taxonomy): Eukaryota > Viridiplantae > Streptophyta > Pinopsida > Pinales > Pinaceae > Picea > Picea glauca. The sequence goes on from JZKD02S1410304.1 coordinate 108,875, forward strand.
CCTCGTATCGTCTCTCTAGGATTGAGACTGGGGACCCTCTTGAAAAAGAAAGAGAAAAGAGTAGTCTCAAACCCAAAGTTTATGTGTCTCTGCATATGACACTCTGTCAGCTGCCTCTTCATGCAATCTAGTAAGGTGGTGCTCCAGTCAAAAATATGTGCATTTAAGAACTGAATCACACAATTCATGTGCTCCTAGGAAGCCTGATGTAAAGCTGCAGATCCAGTGATCTGCCCAATAAGAAAAACTATCACTTTCAGTGATAGGTTTGAAATCTTGTTTATCGACACCTGAGTGCCCACTTTGTCTATGTCATCTTTGCAATGGAGTTCAATAAACTCCGCTATGTTGTGAGGCCCAGAAGGAAAAATGTGAAATTTGACTAGTTCCCCTCTCCTTGAGAGACCAGTCAAAAGATAGATATCTTCAGTGGTTGAATTCAACGACTGTCCCTCAAGAATGAATTCCTCTTTGTCAGGATGCCAGTAATCTACCAAGGCGTTCAACAACCTGGGTTGTGCCCGCATGAATGGACACTGAAAGAGTTTCGACAAACCACATTGAGCCAATGCAACGGTAGCATCAGGATCCTCTTCGACCAAAAAATCAATGTCCTCATGCTCCCTCCCTCTCCAATGAACATGCTCCCTCTCTCTTCAATGAACACACATCCTGCAATTGACAAGTTCATGGGGCATTAACTCTTGCATCTTTTAATTTTTTCCAAATGTCGGAGGGTATATGCGGGTTGTAATATACACAATCGCGTATGCCCACATGCAATATTTTCTCTACACGTGGGAATATGCTAGTTGTCATAGTACAACCCACGTATACATAGGGACGGCCTTTTTAAAGCCCAATGCCCCCCCAAAAAACAAAAAGAAATGCACAAAGGAAGAATTGAAATGCAGGAGGGGCTAGTATGTACTAACTTGGTCCAAGCGGAAGTTCATTTCGTCCACTGAAGCTACCAAAATCAACTCTTTGGACAAAGGGGTGTTTTTGGCTTCTTAGTCAATTTCGCAATTAACAATGGTGGTAATGAGCTTCCAACTTCTATTTATAGACTTTCATGCCCCTTTTTGTCATTTTTTGGATCCCTTTGTCATTTTTTCTAGCCTGAAAATTGTTTAGTATGGTTCGAGAGTTTCTTATGGAATGTTACTATAGGGTTACTTTGGGTATTGGGAAACTTTTTGGAGAATTGGGTCATTTTAAAGGTCCTTTGGTAAAAAATCATATTTCCAACTTGTTGCATCTAAGTTAGGATTCCACCTCCACTTTCTGTACCTCGTTGTCTTTGTTTCTTTTCCATAGGATCGACCCCACCAAGTTGTGAAATGGAACCATCATTGCTTCTTTAGAAGTGTCGTAATTTAGTGGTAGAGCCTCCCCCTTCATGGATTCCCTAGGTAGATCCTGGTTGCATTTTTTGGCATCCATACCATTGTTAATGACTATAGGCTTAGGAGTCCTTGTTAGTCTTATCCTGATTACAAGTTTGAGCCTCACCTTATTGATTCATCATCATTCTTGACCTCACCCTCGGGACTCCCAAATAGTGGTGGGTCTTCTTTTGAGCCCTTTTTAGACCCTCTAAACATGAAAATATTGTCGAGCGATCTTGTTTCCCTTCACGCTTGCTAAACAAAAATTTGAAGGCACGTCTGTCTAGCGGTAGTTTACCCTTTTTTCGGTCTGGATGGTCAACTGTACAAACAAATGTATACTCTATGAGCCTCGGTTCCCTAGAAGAGTATTCTCAAGTATAATTTTACCCCTTTTTCGGGCCTGAGGGACTAAATTTACGAAAAAGGAACCCCCACGAAGTCCATGGTCAATCTCTTTTCAAACTTCCTAAAATTGAAAAGATAGTCGAGTGACCTTGTTCCTTCACACTCATTAAAATGGTCCAGAAGAACATCCCATATGGAGTCCATAGTTAAGCTCTTTTCAGACTCCTTAAAAGTGAAAAGATTGTCGAGTGATTTTGTCTTTATCACACTCATTAAAATGGTTTTGAATGGGCGTATTTTCGGTGCTAGTTTATGATCTGAGATCTTTTCGTCAAGTGGATTATTAAAGAATTTCATAAAATGAGCATAAACAAAAGCACACCACAAAGACGGAAAAACTCAAAATGAAAGAGACACAATCATGCAATATGAACACAAAGAACTTGATAACGAAGTTCGTCCCTTGTGGACTACATCTCCAGGTCCTGCTCTCAAATGGGTAGGTCTTTTTATTAACTCCACAAAAGAATTGGGCAAAATACATAAATATACCTCATTATGGAGTTAAGACACAAACTCTTTGCTTAGATCAGAAAACTAACACCACGTCTGCATTCATGGCATCATTTTACCTAAAAATGAATGTCTCCACATCTCAATCTGAGTCGGACACTTTCAGGCCACCAAGACACCCCTGTGTCGGTTTTCGTGTCACTGCTCCTATAATTAATGACTGACAGATCTCGAAATCCATGAAAAAATCTTGAAAAATGCACCCAAATCCGTATTGTACGGATGTGCTCAACCTGCCCCTTCTCTATGCTCCCTTGTGTCTTTTCATGGACTGCGCGAAACCCCCTTATATACAAATTATGGGTGGTTACGTCATAACTCAAGTGGTTGGCAAGTTGGTTAGATCGGATAAATTAAGGCGTAGGTTGTTGGGAGGTTCTAGGGTCGAATCCCATGGACTCCCTATTTTACACATGTGTTACAACAAATTTTTGGCACGCTTGCTAAAACTGGTGGAGAAACTGGTGGAAAGGCTAAATTTAGTGGTGAATATGCTATATTTGGCGGTTGGTTGGGTTAAGCCCCCAAAGCGGTGGAATAATATGGTCATGTGGGATAAAACATGTGATCAGGGGCTGGGCCGAAGGCCGAGCCCCTCTCATTGGCGCCTAAGTCTAAAGTTTACATTTAAATAACATTTAAACCATATTACAAACAAGAAACAATGTATGGTGTAGTGGTTACCACGTGAGTGTGGGGCCTTTGGGATGTTGGAGGTCACAAGGTCGACACTTGGGGAGTCGAATAATATTTTTCACATTCCAGCCATGGGAGGGGTGCCACGTGGCAACCCATGACTGAGCCACGTGGCACCATATAACTGGTCCACCAAAACTGCCACTTGTCACAATATGATTTTCCAATGAAGTTGACATGTGTCATCACCGAACATGCCCATGTGTCTACCATGACATGTCATATTTCCAACTCAGTTGTGCTACATGTCACCCTTGTAGTGGTGCCACGTGTCACTTTGACTTTTGCCTGTTTGACCAAGTTTGACTGAACTTTGACCGCTTATAACTTTTGATTCGTAACTCTGTTTTATGAGTCGTTTGAGCCGTTAGAAATCTTGTGATGCTCTCTTCCTGATTATTCCATTTTCACTGAGTTTTAGGAACTTTGAATTTTTTGCCCTTTTGTTCTCTGCTGGAGCCATTATGAGAATTCTGATTTGCTTCTGTGTGTTCTGAGTTGTCTTATCCTTATTTGAATCCATTTTGGATCATGCCTTCCCACTGAGAGCCTTTTGGACCACCAAAAGATTTTATCAATCAATTGGTAAGTGAGGGAAGAGTTCCCTCACCTTATTTTTCTCAATCCACTTTGCCTTGCTTGGATGTGTGCCCTTTAAGCCTACTCAAAGATAATTAACATCACCTTTGTGTGAAGTCCTCGTCCTTATGTCCAAGATGATATCTTCCTTTAACTCATCCAAGTACTCAGGTGAAAACTCATCAACTGATGGTATTGAAACTTCCTCATCCTGATCCATGATCATGGGAGGTTCAAAAAGTTTCAAGTTCTCTACGTTCACAACTGAATAAATCTGCATATAAGGTGGAATATCTAAACGAAAAGAATTAGTGTCGCTTTTCTCCAAAATAGTGAAGGTTCCATATCAAATGGGCTTGAGTTTCTTTCCTTCACCCTTCAATCGTTCCTTGTTGATATGAAGCCATACTCGGTCTCCAACCTGGAACTGATGATCAATCCTGTTCTTTTCATGCCGAGATTTATACTGTGTTTGACTCTTCTCCAATTGTTCCCTAACTGCCTGGTGTATCTGTTGAATCCTCTGGATGAACTTGCGGGCTCTATCCTATGTGCATTCTTCATTCACATCGGCATCTCTCCCATACATCAAGTTCAAAGGAGCCTTTGGTAGGTACCCATAACACGTCTCGAAAGGTGAACTCTGAGTGGATGAATGTAAAGCTCGATTATAAGCATGTTATACATAAGGTATCTGTTCATCCCATAACTTAGGATGCTTACTGTAGTAGCCTCGAAGCAAAAGTACCACTATTCTATTTACCACCTCTGTTTATCCATCACTCTGTGGATGAAAAGAAGTGCTCCTCTTAAATTTGGTGTCCATAATTCTCCACAAGCTAGTCCAAAAATCCCCAAGGAATTGAGTATTTCGATCTGAGACAATGGACGTGGGTAATCCAAAGTGAACCAAAACATGTTGAAAAAAGAGATTAGCAGTCTGCTCAACAATGATCTTCTTTTTACATGGCATCAAGATACACATCTTGTTGAACCTATCCACTACGACATACAAATAATCATGACCCCTTCTGGTCATTGGTAAACCCCCTACAAAATCCATGGAAATGCTTTCCTATGAATGGGATGGAACATGAAGTGGTGAGTATAGCCCCAATTTTCTATTAGTGGGCTTACAAGTAGAACACATCACACACCCCTTTACATATTTACTTACAATTGCTTTCATTTGAGGCCAATAACAAAACCTCTGCAAATGAGCCATAGTTTTTCCTACCCTAAAATGCCCTGATACAAGAGAAGTATGAGCTTATTTTATTACATAGACTCATTCATTTGTAGGAATACATAGCTTCCCAAGATGATAGAGTAAATTTACCTGCAGACAATAGTTCTCTACCTATGCACCATGGGTTAGCTTCTCATATACTTCTTAAAATCTTCATCGATGGCATATTGTTCTACATAGATATCATGAGATAACGAAGTATTATTCAAAATAATAGAAGTAGAAATAGGAGGTCTATAAAGCATATCGGCTACCTTGTTACTTGTACCTTTCTTTTACTTGATTACCAAATGAAATTGTTGTAGAAAACCCATCCATCTGTAGTGCCGAGATTGTTGCAGTTTGGTCTGTGCCTGAAGATATTATAAGGGTTGGTGATCTGTATGTATGATGGTTTCCTTCCCTAACAAGTAATGCTTCTATTTCTTTATTCTTTGAACTAATGCATACAACTCCTTATCATATGTAGGATAGTTAACAACAACTTGGTTAAAAGTCTCAGAATGGTAACAGATAGGCTTACGATATTGTATCAATACTACACCCATGGTGTATCCACTGGCACCTGTCTCAATCTCGAATGGTTGTTGAATATTCGATAGTGCTAATACTGGTGTAGTACTGATCTTCTCCTCCAAAATGTTGAAATCTTTTTGTTGCTTTCCTTCCCACTAAAAAGTGTTCTTCACACTGGTTAAGGCATGCAAAGGGGATGCGATAAAAGAGAAGTTGGGAATGAATCTTCTCCAATACTGGACTGCACCCAAGAAGCTTCGAATCTCGGTTACACTCTTTGGCTTAGGCCATTTCAAAATCACTTCAATTTTGGAAGGAACAATCTTCAATTTTCCTCCTCCCATGATGTGACCTAAGTATACAAGTGCAGTCTTGCCAAGTTCACATTTAGACATTTTCACATACATCTTTTCCCTCTGCAAAGTATCCAATACTTTCTTTACATGCCTGACATGTTCATATCAAGTCCCGCTAAAAACAAGAATGTGATCTAAATGTACAATCACAAAGTCATCTAGGAAAGGCTTGAATACATCATTCATCACGCGCATGAAAGTTGTCGGAGAATTACAAAGCCCAAATGGCATAACTAACCACTAAAACAATCCTTGTTTGGTTTTAAAGGCAATATTCCATGCATCATGTTCTGCAACCTCGATTTGATGATATCCACTGCACAAATCCAACTTAGTGAAATAAACAACATTCTTTAACTAATCAAGTAAATCATCTATGTGAGGAAGAGGGTATCGATTTTTTGCCATGATTTTATTTAAGGCTCGGTAATCGACACACATTTGCCATGTGCCATCTTTCTTTGGCACCATCATGATCAGAGAACCACAAGGAGATGAACTGGGCCTGATGACCTCTTGATCCAATAAGCCCTGTACTTGCTTCTTGATCTCTGTCATCTCCACAACTGACATCTCATACATGCCCACATTAGTCAAAGGAGAATCATGCTGCAGATGTATCTCATGTTGGATTTCCCTCTTAGGAGGTAATCCATCTGGTTCCTAAAAAATATCATCATACTTAGAAACAATATTAGTTAATTCCTTTTTATGAGATGGATCACACCCTTGGAAAGCATCGGATGTCCCAACATCTTTCTCTTTGACGACCATGAGTACATATCTCTTATTAGTGGTTATGAGTCTTTTCATTTGTCCTGCACTAACAAGCATTGTATTCACACTCATGTTGTGAGCTATAACAATATATTCCACTCCCCCTTTAGTAAGGTGGTATTTATTCTCATGAAAAAAGAAGACTGCTTTTCTATCATAAAGATAAGGACTTCCCAACACTATGCCACATATATCAAGTGGTACAACATCCAAATCTACTTCATCAATCAACTTTGAAGCAATAGAAAAT
>JZKD02S1410304.1:130341-145879 GCA_000966675.3 Picea glauca
GTTGATATATTGAGAAGCTAAAGCTGTGACAAAACATCAATTCTGCTCCAGTCTGTATTAGAACTCCATATCCTTGTTCTCCCACGAATGAGGATGAACATTATTACAAAAATCACAAGTTTATATAAGTTTCTCCACAGGGTAAAACTTCCCTGTGGATAATATCAAACAATTTTACATAATCTGGGAAATATCCCATAATCAACTAAACTAGGAAATCAAACTGCAAGTGAAATCTTTGAAATATCCCCTAACTTCTCATCAAAGCCACTGCCATTTCGAATTGATCTGCAATAGACCAAAAATAACCAATTAAAAAGACATTTCATCAATAAAACAATAAAAAATTGATCCTACAGACTTAGCTACAGAATCATCTRATTCTGTAGCTAGTCTAAAATAGCACACAGGACCAGATATCAATCAAATAAAATMTTAAAAGAAATCAAATCCAATTTAATTTTCTTTTAATAAATATTCAAAAAACGAATTACTATAATTCCAATGAGTTTATCATTCAAATTTAACCAAATCRAAAAATGATACAAACGAAACAGGGTAGAAATGCTCTGTTTTTTAATTACCATAAAACATGGTCAAATCATAACAGGACTGTTTCATATCAAATAAAATCAATGGTGAATCATATTGTACACGTTACGATTTAATTGAACAAAATCATAATCGATACAATCATAATTGAACATAATCGAAATTGACTTGTTACTGCTGTATAAGATTCATATCATTTTGATCAAATGTCAAAAAGGAAAGGTTGTTACGATTATTTCCAAACATTCAAAACAACATCAAACTTCCCCATAGATCTGAATCGTTGAGCGTTTACATAATCAATCAGACAGAATCACATAATGATCGTAGCCATCAACAACAGTGATAACCATAAACTGGGCAACAATCAAATCGAATTGTGGCTAAGTCAAAAATAGAAACACATCGTATTTCTGGGCATGATCATTTACGTCCAACAAATCAAATTCAAACAATATATTTGTTGCGATATGCACCGAGCTGAGAACACGGTCAAACAATAAAATGTGAATCAAATAGTTGGATACAACAGTTATGACTTGCATCTATTCGCAACTTGGTTACACTTTAACAGAATGGTATTCGAATTGGTCATAAGATATAAAATCACAACAATTACCTATAATTGCCAACCATATCATCTGGAATATCACCAATTTGAATCAAAATATTGACTGTGTTTGAAATTTAAATAACCAAAACAGCCTGTGCTTAGAAACAACTTCAATAATTGACAGAGTATGCCATTCAAACTAAATTAAAAAAATCAAATATATCCCATGATTAATCGAACCAAAACCAAATCCAATCAAAGCTAATTCGGGAATTTGATTAATCAAAACAAACTTATATACAACAATGCATGCTTATGAAACAATTTTAAATCGATGCTATACACAGAGCTGTGAGTTCATCATATAAACAGGTGATAATCATACCAGTGCGACTGTTTGGACTATGCCATCTTTGAGTTCACAACCGCTGTAGCAGACTCCACATTCTTAAACCAAATCGAACCTGTTGTTCGTTGTTTTTTATCAGTGGATGGCATTTTTTCCTTCTGGCTGGTGAGCCTCGCAACTTGATCCTCCAGAGCATGAATTTTGGACTGCAGCCTTAGCACATCGAGGTAATACCTTTCCAACCATGAGCCACACTGATCACATGGTGGAGCAGTTGTTTCGGTTGGAGCAGGAGGGGGTTTAGACGAGTCACCAGGGGTTTCACAAGGCATTTTGATGCCGGGAAAATTAGGATCATCTTGCAAACAAGGCGGTATGTTTTTGACAAAATCGTATGAGGGTTTGTCACATAGACCTTTAGAATAGGGATACTCACTTGCCAGGTAACGTTCAATCTCCAAGTCAGAGTCTTCACTTACCATGATAGGGTCGGGATTAACGAGTGTTTTTGGTTTGTTTCTTTCCATGCGAGAGATTAACCGGGCGTTTTTCTTGCCTTTCGAATTGGCAGTGGGTTTGGATTTAGGCCTTTTAGCCATGGGTCTAGCAGTGTCCACATCTGTGGTGATAGAAATGGGTAGGTCAATAGGTGAATCGGGTATGGGTTTGGGTAGCATAGCATTATAAGGCACAGGGGGAACTGACTTGCTCTCACTCACCACAGGTTTATCAACTCGTGGTGGGTTTGAGCCATCAAAATCATTTCGTTTAAGAAAATCATCCCAACAGTCTCGGTGCAACCCTAAGTGATATACCACAAGCATTTTAATTAACCCAAAGTGAAACAGGTTGCTGTCGGCCTGGTTTCGTTTATACCTTTTAGACATTTTAAACAAACTCCTATGCAAGTAGTGAGGCATATTAAGTTCATAGCCCATGAAAACCATAAGTAGGCGAAGGTGGTACAAGAAAACGAAACCATACCAGCCCTCGCAAGTAATGAACTGCTTGGTTACCATTAGCAAGTCGTGCCAGCGTTGCTTCAGCATGTTTGCGGGTAAACCCTTGTCACAAGAATTCACCTTTCGTGACTGGAAGAGTAATTTCCAAGGGACATCTTCCATCTTGCAGTTTTTTGACCATTTCTGACCAGTAGCAGGTAGACCGGTAGCTAAACTAAGGAATTGCTCATCAATTTCTAACTGCACATCCCCAACCTTGGCTCGACAGCCATCAAAGGTTAACGCGAATTGCCGAGCCACACCAGGGTTATATCCATCAAACCTTCGTATGAACGGGAGCCAGCCGAATTCTTCAAGGTCGCTATAGGCACCATAGAACATCAACAAATCCTAGTTACCATTGGGCTCAGCCCTTATGACTAGAGCCATGGCGCGGGCATCATGGTAGGGTTCAGATTAAACACACAGGAGCATAATCGATAGGGCTAACAGCTACAATCGCTCAAAGAGGATGCAAATCAATATGCGCGTGCGAAGGTGGTGGGTTAGTTCACCGCCATGCAAAACATTAATGGTCGAGTACAACGTTGTTCCATTAATTATGACATCACTCAAACCACATTAATCAGCTAACACAAGGATTTAAACAGTGTATAGTGATACCAAGGCACCATAGTATCATTTGAAATCACGAAAATTCAATATAGAATCAAACCCAAAGTTAATACGCACCAATGCAATATTTCGAACCATTAAATCAAAGCCAAACTTTCAACCAATGTGCAATTTCATAACCTCAAACCATTGCCATTCAACATGAAATCGAAACTCATATATTGACCATGCGCTTGTCGCATAATGTATAATCAAAGTTTGTAAAGCATTGTGACTAAATGACTTTATGAAATCGATAAGCCAAGAGCTTATGAAAGTAAGGGTCACATTACATAAAACAAAATCAACCATGACCCCTATATAATCAAATATAATTCATAGATTATCATGCTCAACGCCTCATCAATTAAATAAAAATCAAGCTGCGTAATCAAAGTAAAGTAAGTAAATGGACATAGTTCGAAAAATAAACCAAAGGTAAGTACCAATCAGAATAATCAATGAGCAGATCATGATAGTCCAAATAATGATGGAGGAGTTTTCACGCTTTCAATCGTGAAAACTAAATTGAAACCAATTTTCAAATGTCGCATGAAATGAAAACATCGTCTCTTTGCAAAATGCGACGATACTTTGACATTCAGGAGACAAAAGGTGTAGGCAGCTTATAAGGTAATGGAAAAAATTGAATTGGCTTCCAACACCTTGTTGGATATCAACTAGGTCAGAAGGGATCTACAATACAATATTTGATGTCATGCAGCTACACAAAACCTCTCTCTAACCTTGCACCCTCACTAACTAGGTTGTGCAACACTGCAAATTGGATACTCCTGAATCGCATGGTGAAATACCTGGATGGTATCTCTGATAGGCTAGGGTGTATCTCTCAACACCGAAACCAATCGATGGTGGTGGTTTCATATGGAAATCCACAAAAAAATATAAGGTTGAATCTCCTCCTCCTATGGGAACTCTCTCAACATCAAATCATAACATAGCATAATGAGGATTTCAGTTGACTTCCTCCCTTTATACTCTTCCCAATATAATTCACCATTGACCTCACTTAAGCTAGGTGATTTTCCTCATAGGGTGAGTAATTAATTAATGAAGTCCCCCCCTTAACACCTTTTCATTCTATTTCTCCGTTGACTTAGGCTTAAGTGACATTTCCTATGTTTTTTGGCTTAATTTATCGTTTATCCATCAATTCTCCCTCATTTCTCCTCTCGTTCCCTATTTGTGCCTGACTATATTCTTCGAGAAAAAATAGACTACTAAGTCACTCCATGTTGGCCTACTCTTGGGAACGGGACATCACAATCGTCTCTCCCTAATATTGCTTGTCCTCAAGCAACATCAATTCTGGGCACTTCAAAATATGCTCCCCCTCCCATGTGGCATCCTCCACTGGAAGTCCCCTCCATCCAGCCAAGCACTCCCTGATGACCCTTCTACTCAACATGCACTCTCTTTCCTTGAGCACCTCTTTTGGAACTAGCTCCAATTTTCCCTCCTCATCTAATGGTGGCAACTCCTTTGAAGTGTTCATATGTTGTCCCACTACCTTTTTAAGGTAGGAAACATGAAAGACGTTATGAATATTGCTACCTTCTGGTATCTCTAGCTCATATGCCACCTCGCCTACCCTCCTAATGACTCTGTATGGACCATAAAATATTGGCTTCAGTTTCTCTTCTCTTCTCCTCTTCAAGGAGGTTTGTCTGTATGGATGTAACTGAAGAAAAACCAAATCTCCTACCTTGAAACTGTGCTCTACCCTCTGACTGTCTGCATAGATATTTTGTTGGTTTTTTGCTACCTGCAAGTTTTCCTTCACTTCCTGCAGAATCCTATGGCTCTCCTCCACCCAATCTTTGGCCCTCAATACCCTTCTATCCCCAAATACAGTCTCCACAAAAGTGGGTGTAGCGTATCCATACAATGCTCTAAATTTTGACATCCTAATAGACATATGGTGGGTCGTGTTGTAACAATACTCACCCATGTGCAACAACCTCACCCATGTGCGTTGTTGTCCTTGCACATAGTTCCTCAGATACCCCTCCACCCATTTGTTGACAATCTCTATTTATCCATCTATATATGGGTGGTAGTTGGAACTCGTGGCTAGCTCGGTGCTTGTCAACCAAAAAATCTCCTGCCAAAATGCATTGATGAAGTGCCCATCTCTATCACTAACTATCGGCCTAGGTAGGTTGTGTAACCTGAATACTTCTTTGAAAAACAAATCTGCTACATGTATGGCCTTATAGTCCATGCATGTGGAAAATAAATGCATAAATTTGGTCATCTTGTCGACCACCACAAATATACAATCCCTTCCCTACACTCGAGGAAGACATGTAATGAACTCCATAGAAATTCTCTCCCATTTCTATTATGGAATGGGCAAGGACTAAAGTAACCCTATTAGGTGTGTTTTCTTGGACTTGTTTTGCTAACAAGTCATGCACTATTGGATGTGATTTAGTACATCATCCTTGAGACCCTTCCATGAGAATCTCTCCCTGGTTTTCCTGTAAGTTTTGAAGTACCCCTGGTGCCCTGCTGTAGGTGAATCATGACACACCTTCATAATCTTCCCCTTTAAGGTACATTATGGAACCAAGTAGATCCAGTCCTTGTAGAAAATGACGTCATCTAGTACCTGATTTCTATCATCAACCACCTATCCATCCATCACCTCACAAGAAAATTTGTTTTTGGAGTATTCAACCAACAAATGTGCTTTCCAATTTGTGCAAATGTCCATCATCCAACACCCTAGTGGCCTCCTCGACAAGGCATATGCTACAACATTCCGTTTTCCCTTGACATAATCAATGTCAAAGTCAAAGGCTTGGATCTTCGAGACCCACTTCTATTTTCTCTCACTGAGGTCTTTCTAATCCAGGAAATACTCGAGACTATTGTGATATGTCTTCACTATAAATATGCTACCCACCAGATACTGCCTGAATTTGGTTAAGGCGTGCATGATTGATAGCATTTCCTTATCGTAAATAGAGTAGAGTTTCTCTAAATCATTGATATTCCTTCTCTCAAACACAATGGGATGGCCTCCCTGCATCAACACTGCTCCAATCCCCACCTACGATGTGTCACACTCCAAGACGAACGGTTGCGAGAAGTCTGGAATGGGTAGAACAAGGCATGTGATCATAACCTCCTTCATCTTCTCAAATGTTTGTTGTGAATCTTATGTCCATTGAAAGGAACCCTTCTTGGTAAAATCCATGAGTGGTTCTCCTAACTATGAAAAACCCTTGAAAAACCTCATGTAATAGCTGCACAACCCAAAAAAGCTCTGCAACTCTCTCACACTCCTATGTGTTGGCTAATCCAAAATGGCCATGGTCTTCTCCTGATGTACCTTAACCCCCTGTGCATTGGTGATGTAGCCCAAGTAAAGTAACTCTTTCATCCCAAAATCACACTTGGACTATTTGGTGTATAGCGACTACACCTCCATGATGCTCAACACCTCATCTAAGTGCCCCATATTCTCCTGCCATATCTTGTTGTAGACCAAAATTTCATTGAAGAAAACCAAAATGGATTTCCTCAAATTCCCCCTAAATATGTGATTCATGAAAGACTGGAATGTAGCTGCTACATTGGTCAGCCTGAATGGCATAACCAAAAACTCAAAATGGCCAAAATGACACTGAAATGTCATCTTCTCTATGTCCTTATCTCTAATGTTGATCTGATGATATCTAGAGCGTAGATCAATCTCTGAGAATAAAACTTCCCCATGTAGCTCATCCATCAACTCTTCAATGTGATGGATAAGATATCAGTTCTTGATGGTTTTCTTATTCAAGGCCCGGTAATCGATGCACATCCTCATGGTACCATCCTTCTTCAGGACTAAGACAATTGAAGAAGCGAATGGAATGCTACTAGGTCTGATGTGTCCCATCGCCAACAATTCCTTGATTTCTTTTTCTATATCATCCTTGAACCTCCTAGGATGATGATAGGATGGGGTGATCATGGGTTTGGTCCCCTCCTCCAACTAAATGGTGTGCTCAAATCCCCAGTCTGGCAGTCTCCCTGGTAGAATTGAACCAAAAACCTATTGATGTCATCCCAACAAGATCCTAATCTTTGTCTTATACTATTGTCGACCCTCAAAATCCTTCTAGGTAGTGATCAACCACTCTACGAAATATGCTACCTCCCCATGCCTGAATATCCACTCCATCCTCTTGTCCGAGACTGTCTCGAGTGCTCCTGTCGACATGCCCCTCACAAAAACCATGTTCTTGTCACTATCTTTGAACCCCATCTCTAAGGTTTTGTAGTTGGTGGTGATTTTACCCAAGGTGATCAACAAATGAACTCCCGAAACCACATATGTCTCTAATAGGTCAACCACATAAAATGTATCTCTCATGGTGTAGTTTCCTAAATTGATCTCCAAGTCCAGAACTCTGTCTAGACACTCCACTATATGGCCATATTCTACTACGAAATCAAATCCCTCAAAATCCTTTGTCTGAAGGGGCCGTCTAGATACCAATGAAATGTTGATGAAGTTGTGGGTGGCCCCACCATATATCATGGATATTTCTTGTTACCCCTAAATAGTCCCTCTGATCCAGAGGGTCTCTTATCTAGGAACACCAGAAAGTTCGTTATGACTCCTCCCTTTGTTGGTTTATATTTGTTATCTTTCTCTGTAGGCTGTGGAACAATAGTGGGTGGGCCCCTATCGTTGTCAGTGGTCTATGGGGAGGTTGGTCCTCTACCTTCTCTGACTCCTCCTATGATCTGGTGGATCCACTATCCTACTCCTCCTCCTCACTCTCCACATTGTCTATTGCCACCTCAATATAATGGATCTCTCCCTTTCCCATGCACCTATGGCCTGGGACCCAAGGATCTCTACAGTTAAAGAAAATTTTCTTCCTCATAATCTCTTGCCACGTTTCATCATCTAACTTCTCCTTTCTCTTCCATTCTCTTGGAATGGATTCCTGTGTTAATCCTTCTGTGGTACCAAGGGTTTGGAAAAGGGTTTAATTTTTGGTACTGAGTCTACCAAATCTCGAGTGCATAGGATGGGATCCTACAAGATGTCAGGTCAGTATTTCTTCACCCATCCTCTAAAGGGTTTTTTGATCCCCTCTGTGAATAACATGATCAGTTTGGGCTCAGATATATATGTCACTTCCACTCCTTGCTAAAACTCTAAGATGAATGCCTATGTTGTGCTAGTTTTTATTAACTAGGCTAGATTTCTAAAATGGATCTCTGGATCCCTCCTGTCAAATATGTCCATGAGTCTCTCTGTGAACTCCCTGTACAAGGTTGTGTGAATGTGACCTAATGTCACCAATCCATTATTCCACCACTCGTGTGCCTCCCCCTCCAAGTGTAAGGTAGCGAAACTGATGGCCTTTGTCTAGGTCATCTAGTTGAGCTTGTAGTATGTGTATAGATTATGCACTCAAGATCTGGTCATGCATTTGGACAATCCATCGAAATAAGGTATGGTGAGTTTACCAACTTTTCAGATGAAATCAATTTTATTACCCTATTTCTTCGGTGGTCCTATTTGCGGCTCTCTAGGGTGGTTCTCGAGTCTTAGTCCATAATGCTCAACTAGGATCATGTCCTGATGGAAGTCACAACCCAATGTTGCATGCTCCCTCCTGTACTTTGCAATGTCCTCTACATGAGTGTGCAACCTCTATGCTATCGACTGTTATGATGTTACTGGGGGTTCCCTCTGGAAATTGGGAAACAAAGGTATGAGAATCCTACTTGAAGAGGTGTATGTGCCAGTAGGCGACTAGGGTCTACTACCTGCCCTTGAGTTCCCCTGTGATGTATGTGGGGATTGTGTGCTTGGGGTTCCCACTATATCCAATCTATCAACCATCTGTGCCAAGGACCGAGTCATGGCCCATTGACTAGCTACCATATTGTTGATAACCTGCATGAAGGTTGCCTCTAGCTCCATGGGGGCCTTACCATTGTCCTATGGTCACTCATATCTTACTTTTAACATCCTCTCTGAATCGTGCTTAGCCTCATGCTTTTCCCTTCTCTCTTCTTCTTTGTATTCCTCTTCCTCTTCCTCTGAGCTGGGAGGGAAAGGGGGAAAGTTAGACCTACGCCTTCTTTCCTTGCACCTATTGTAAGTGACATATTCATCACCTACATGCTCACGACCCTCTAGGTACTTTGTTTCACTCATCATATTTAGTCATAGGATGGAAGGACTAAATCTATGATACCACTGAAATATCCCTGATCCAACTGATCTGGATATCTATTGCTGATCTAGTGTTTTGTCGCTCAGATATGATACTCTGGGGGTTACTAGATGCGTTTTTTCTTTCAAATTTGACACTCTAGGGGTTTTTGGATGCATTTAAGTATGTTTTTGATATTCCTTGTGATTTTAGCATGTGTGTGTCATACATTATGGTTTAAATAGTATATATATGATGCATGCAGAAATAAGGAACAAGAACCTCCCAAGAAGATGTATTATGAGACCAAGCAAGAAAATACAATGATATACTAGAAATACAGAAAATAGTCCTTAGTTAGATTTGATGGATTGTCAGTGGAATACAATCAGATAACATAAAATACCCATGATCGGAAGATGAAGGTAGGTCTAATGCATGCATATATAGATCAACAAAATCTACAGTTTTGGAGAAGCACAGTAACCGCTACAAATTGGAAAACTCGTCCTAAAGCCTATGACCATTGGAATGAGCTAGAAATAATGTCAACAGAAGCACCCTGGCATTTAGGATGATATTGGTGACTGTCAGATGAAAGATCCATCCTTTGAAGCTCCGAATCTCACCCCCTAGGGGTATACACACCTCCTAGGCTCTCTGAGTACGCCCTAATGATTCCACCAACAGAATTTGTTGTTATATGTATCAAAATGTGTGCCTTGGATAATGTTGAACTCGGTTAGAGGATGTTCCTTAGATCTGATCTAAAACTCGGTCTAGAACCCCAACTTTCCTTCCTCAAGAGTTGTGCATTGTATGGCTGATTGTTGCACCCTAAAGGATTCCACCATCAAAATATGATGATAGGTGGCTCAAACTAAGCACCCTGACTGGATCTCAACTAGGTTAGAAGGGATCTGCAATACAAGATCTGATCGCATTAAGATACACAAACTCTCTCTGACCTTGTGCCTTCACTGGCTAAGTTGTGCAACACTGCAAAATGGATACTCGTGAATTTCATGGTGAAATACCTAGATGGTATATCTCATAGGATAGGGTGTGTCTCTCAACACTGAAACTGATCAATGGTTGTGGTTTCCTCTAGAAATCCAAAAAACAGTAGAAGGCTGAATCTCCTCCTCCTCTGGGAACTCTCTCAACATCAAATCATAACATAGCATAATGCGGAATTAGGTTGAATTGCTCCCTTTATACTCTTCCCAATCTAATTCACCATTGACCTCACTTAAGCTAGGCGATTTTCCTCCTAAGGTGGGTAATTAATTAATTAAGTCCCCCTCTTAACACCTTTTCATTCTATTTCTCTGTTGACTTAGGCTTAAGTGACATTTCCTATGTTTTTTGTCTTAATTCATCATTTAGCCATCAATTCTCCCTCATTTATCCTCGCATTCCCTGTTTGTGCCGAACTATAGTCTACAAGAACAAATAGACTACAAAGTCACTCCCTACTGGCCTACTCTTGGGAACAGGACATCATAGATAAGGTGTTAGTACACGATACACATCTAGAGGCTAGTAAGAGAAATCATGCAGGTGAATATAAGGAGCCATTCAAGTTCAAGAAGAAAACAAAAGGTAAATGGAAGAGTAAGAAATCAACCACAATGAATTAAGTTGAGGGAAGACCTACATATTCCCACTGCAAGAAAAAGGGACACGAGGAATCACAGTGTTGGAATCTACACCCATAATTACAACCAAGAAAATTCAAGGATAAAGGGAAGTAGAAGACTATTGCATCATCTCATCAAGATCTAGGGTCAAATTCTAGAGATGAATCCAATATCATGGCCCTAAAAAGAAAAGATATATCAGCTATCAATTCAAATTATTCACTTCAATCCTCCAAAATAGAAAATGATATTGATCAAAAGAAGAGAAGTGATCTTTTTCATGTCATAGTTATAGTAAATCATACTAAGGTAGATACTTTATTTGACAATGGATATCAAGTTAAAGTGATATCTGAAGAAATTGTTAAGAGTATGGGATGTAAGACAACACCTCACAAAAATCCATATCCATTAGGTTGGGTGTGCGATGATGCTAAGTTGCAGGTAACAAAGCAGTGTAAGATAGGGTTTTCAATTACAACTAAGATCTTTGATGAGGTCGAGTTAGATTTTGTGCCTCTTGAAATTTGCGACATTGTCATGGGTAGTCCATATCTATTTGACAGGACTGTTGTTTTCCATCAAGAAGAAAATAAATATGATCTTCTCAATTATGGGGTCGAATATATCGTTAGAGCTCATCTCATCAAAACTAATGTTTCTTTAGTGAGCACAGGGAAAATGAAGAGACTCGTGAGCACAAATAAATATTTTGTTCTCGTGATATTGAAACAAAAATAAGAATATATAACAGATTTTTTATCAGGTTGTGATCCAAATCATAATCAAGAATTGATCAACACCATATATAATTATGTTGATTTGTTTTAGGAACCTATATGATTTCCTCCTAAAATAGAGGTTGAACATGAAATACATTTGCAACAATATTCCCCTCTTCCGAACATTGGAATGTACTAGTCATCAATGTTCAAGAATGCATAAATAAATAAGCAAGTTCAAGAGTCTCTCAATAAAGGAATCATCAGAACAAGCTCCTCTCCATGTGGTTCTCCTATTGTATTAGTTCCGAAGAAAGATGGAACGTGGAGGATGTGTATTGATTTTCGATCCCTGAACAAGATTATGGTATAGAACCATTATCCTCTTCCCAGAATAGATGATCTATTATATCAATGAAAGAATGTTGTGTATTTCACTAAGTTGGACTTGAGAAGTGGCTACCAGCATATCAAAATTACAAAAGGTGACATATGGAAAACTACTTTTAGGACCAAGGAAAGCTTGTTCAAATGGTTTGTTATGCCATTTGGGTTATGTAACTCACCAACAACCTTTATGAGAGTGATGAATGATGTTTTTCGATCCTACATATATGATTTAGTTATTTTCTATTTAGATGATATATTTATCTTTAGTCAAAGATGGGAACATCATATAAAGCATTTTAAGACAGTCTTTGAACTCTTGAAGAAGGAGAAATTGTTATATCAAGTTATCTTAATGTGAATTTGGAAAAACCTCTCTAGTATATCTGGTATACATTGTAGGGAATGGTCAGTTAAAGATAGATCCCACACAGGTAGAAGTCATTGTGAAATGGCCCAAGCCAACTACTACCACCTAAATCAGGAGCTTCTTATGAGAAATACAATACTGGAGGAAATTCATTGTTAATTTATCATACATAGAAGAACCTCTACATGCGTTAACAAGTTTTAAGAAGGTATTTCAATGGGAAGACAAGTAACAAAATACCTTTGAGACATCAAAGGAAAAGGTAAGCACCGCACCATTTTTGGCTCTCCCAGATATACAAAAACCATTTTCAATTCAAACTAATGCAAGTGTATATGCCATGGGTGCATTCTTGATGCAACGAGGTAAAGCTATATGTTATCATTCTAATGCTTTCACTCAAGCTGTGATTAACTATCCAACATATGATGATGAACAATATGCATTGACACAAAGTGTAAATAAATGGAAGCATTACTTAATGGGAAAGGAGACAATAATTCATACAAATTATCAGCCATTACAATATTTGCAGTCACATAACAAGTTACAACAGTCTCGACACTTCAGATGGATGGGTTTTCTACAACTTTTTCATCTAGTAATCAAGTATAAGAATGATATTCATAACAAGGTTACAAATATGTTGTCAAGACTAGTAATTAATGCATCCACGATACTCAAGTATAATGCTTTAGCACATGAAAACTATGTAGAGAAATATTCTATGGATGATGATGTTAAAGAAGTATATGATGCATTAACTCACGAAAATCAACATTCACATTATTATATGCATGAAAATTTGTTATATCATCTTGGAAAAATATCTATACCAAAGATGAAAGAGTAAATGTAATCATAGAAGCTCATAAATTTCTCATCTCTATTCATTTTTGGGTTGGTAAGACAGTTGCACAATTACAAAGGTATTTTTATTATCCTTGAATGAATGAGACACTTATCAAATATATCAAAGGGTGTGTCATGTGTGCCACAAGTAATCCTAGCAACATAAAGCTAAGATTATATACACCACTTCTGGTAGCTTCACATCCATGGGAAAGTATCTCCATGGGCTTTGTAGGGGTTTTCTAATGTCCAGGATAGGTCATGATTATCCATATATCATGGTGGACATATTGATCAATATGTGTATTCTAATGCCATGCAATAAACATGTCACAACTGAACAAACAACATAAGTGTTCTTTGCTAAAGTATGGGTTAGTTTTGGACTTCCTACATCTATTATACTAGATCAATACTCTCACTTTTTGGGAAATTTTTGGTCTCACTTATGGGAGGCAATGGACACTAAGTTGAAGAAGAGCACAAATTTTCATTTGTAGACAAATGGACAGATAGAGGTGGTGAATAGAACAATGGTACATCTACTTCGAGGATACTACATCAAGCATCCTAAATTATGGGATGAACAATTACCTTATATACAACATGCCTATAATCATGCCATGCATTCTTGTACTTAAAAACCTTATTTTTACGTATTTTTTGGGTACTTTCCTAAATAACCTATTGATCTGAAAACAAGTGAGTACTTACTCTATGCAATTTTTCAATCGAGAATATTTTACAGATGAATTATTTTCATAAGGATTAAATGGTATATGAGTTCATTAATAACAATTCTTTTAAACATTAATACATAAAAAATATGAACTCAAAATGCATAAAGAACATGAAAATAAAAGAGAGATACAATTGATGTAGGTAACGCAATTCTCCCCTCTTGGGATACATATCCAGACCCGCTTCAATTAGAATATGGATCACTTTAATTCCTTCTTCAAAATATGTTGCGACCTTCTCATAAGTGATTACATAAGAGATTCCTTCTCCTTTAATGAGGATTCAAGAAGACTACTCACACTCATACCTCTCCATACTTAGGAGTAATAGAACTATTGTAGTGTACCAATTGCTCTGATACCAATTTGTAGTGAACCAATTGCTCTGATACCAATTTGTAGTGTACCAATTGCTACCCAGGTTTCCCAACCTCTCAGTTCTACCATTCCTTACATGGAATTATAAACAAATGCATTTAACAATAATTTAAACACACTTAAAACTCAGAGTAAATTATATGAGTACTGCTATAATTAAATGTGCCATAGCATTCATCATCAATTCATTTACATAGCGGAAAACATGATACATAAACAATAACATGATTAAAGCATAACTCAGATTACTTATCTTTTGTCTGCTGTAGAAATCACCAACCAAGTGCAGGCCTTCCACGAACCTCCCAGCCTTAGACCACACTGTTCATCATCTCAACAGTAGGTCACCCCCGAGCTGGGACCGAGCTCCACCCCAGGACAAGGAATCTAGACTCAGGTTGAGGTTACAGGGAAGACAACACATTCACATTCACGAGGAAGTAGTTCTCCCAGGAAATTCCCATGCTCACTGCCCACAGACCCGCATTCCCCACATGCCTGTTCCACCCCAGGAGAGTGCACCTTCTCTGTCACCTAGACAGTCCATCGGCTGCCAGTCTCCCTTACCTTGGGTTACAGGAACAAACCGGACCAGAATTCTTTGGGCTCTATGGCAGTTACAGGGGTTCCTTCCAGGAGTTTTCTTCTCCCTCTGTGCACTCCCTCACCTGGAGGGGTCTCTCACAAGCCAACAAGCCTAACGCAGTCCAGTACTGTGCATTCACAACAATCCACAGGAAACACAGACAATTTCTTCCAACAATGGTTCGACAATCACAAGATGATCTCACAGTGATGATTTCAGAGCAAGCTTCAAGCATAGGCTAGCTCAGTTTTCCCATACAATCACAGGATGCTTCCACTCGAGTTTAGCACAGGGAATTCGGGTTCAGGAATGCCTTTCCGGGTTTACTAGAACAGACACAGACTCATAGCTCCGGACAGGGTATTACACGGTTTTCCTCAGGCAAACACGGCTAACAGTTTCAGAGATGAATCAGGATACCCGACAGAGGTCATACCTTCCACGCACATGGGTTTGGGTTCGAATGGAGGAAGATCTCTCACCCACGGTTCAGCTCGGCGCTTATATTTGCATGCACCAGGGTTGACACTTGTCACCCTGGGAACTGCATGTGTTCCATCCGTACGCCCTTCTCCCACCACTTGGGAAATCAC
>JZKD02S1410304.1:145889-160602 GCA_000966675.3 Picea glauca
AAACTCATAAGCCTACAGCTTATACAAAACTTGGCTCACCAGCCTATAGAGCATATTTACAATTCTTTGCATATAACATGATTTGTAACGGGGCTCGGCCTTGGGGACACTACAATTATGGCTCTCTAAAGCCACTTATTAATTATTCATTACTCTCCTTCTCCTTCTTTCTGAATATGGCTCACATAAGGAATTATATAGCTTTTCCTGAATCACTCTTAAAGAAAAGAGTATTAATTCCTAGATCCACAATAATAGGATCTAATTTCAAAAGAGGAAAACAAGATCCATAAATGTAGGATCTCAAACTATCTTCAAGAAAATAATGGTAAAATTCTCAGAACCACCCAAAGAATAGTCATCCATTCCCTTGATTCTCTCAACCTACTAGTGAGAAAATTGAAAATTTGGTGTGAGGTGGTTTCTCACATAAAAATCAATTCCCATAATTACAATTTTAATGAAAAATACGTGAGTCTAATTTCCCTCACAAGTATTAATCATTTTACAAAAATAATTAAATGCATGAGTTTTTTCAAAATCTCATTTAAAGAATGATAAAATGCATGGGCACCTCACAAAGCATTAATCAAATAAAATGATAAATGCACGAGACTCATGTCAAAAAGAATTAATAAAAATGTGTGACATTATAAAACTCATAAAAGAATAAATTCACCATTTTCACCACTTTGTCAACAACTTCAAATCAACTTGTTGAACAAAGTAAAGTTCCTTCCATGTGTGGAGATCCACCCAGATCACCTATGGAATTTGTTTTTGGAGAAACAAGTAAATAACATGGACAAGATGATATAGATAAAGTTAAAAGGTACATTCATAGAAATCAATAGGTACATCAAGCACTACAAGAAAAACTGGAGAAGAGCCAAGCCAAGTATAAGGTGAGGCATGAAAAACATCATGTTGATCATCAATTTGAATTCAATGATCAAGTATGGTTGCATATCAATAAAGATACAATGAAAGGTGAATGTAAAAAGCTAAGGCCAATTTGATATGGTCTGTTCAATATATTAGAGAAGATTGGTACTAATTCCTTTTGTTTAGATCTACCAACCTACATGCAATTGTATTCAATGATAAATGTTGAGAATTTGAAGCTTTATGATCCTCCTATGATTATGGATGAAGATGAAAGTATTTAGGTTCCAGGAGTTGATCATTTTTATCCAGAATATTTGGATGAACTGCAAAAAGATTTCATTCTCGATAGAAGGATCAGAACTTTATAGCGAGGTGATGTGGAATATCTTCAAGTTGGTCTTAAAGGGGTAAAACCAAGGAAATAAAAATGTATGGAGATCGAAAGGGTGAGGGAACTATACCCTCACTTAGATTTTGAGTAATCAAAACTTTTGGTGGTCCAAAATTCTTCCAATGGGGAGGAATGATCCAGGAGGATCCATGAATTCTCAGAGAGGTCCAGAAATATCTAGAACATTCACAGAGGTCCAAAATGGTTTAGTAATGCTCAAAATTTGGCTGTCTCAAATCATCCAAAAAATAATATCATTGTGTAGAGCTCATCGTCATATTTCTAACGACGCAAATGACACCTCAGACATAGTTCGTATGAAAAATTTATAAGCAGTCAATGTTCCAGCGAACCAAGCCAAAGGTCAAAGTCCACATGGGAAAAAAGAGGTGACACATGTCACATTATTATTGGAAGTTAACTGGGAATATCATACCTAAAGGTGGATG
The DNA here is from genome assembly GCA_000966675.3 of Picea glauca. NCBI lineage: Eukaryota > Viridiplantae > Streptophyta > Pinopsida > Pinales > Pinaceae > Picea > Picea glauca. The sequence continues at coordinate 147,618 of JZKD02S1410304.1, forward strand.
AATTTTAGGTTGAAAAGTGGTGCACAAGTGGTCCATTCATCCATTGACAAGTGGCATTGGAGAGCCAATGAGACGTCACCACGTTGCAACATCCCATTAGCCAATATTGGTTAATGTATGATAAAATTATGGATTTGAAGGGGGTTGAACCTGCGACCTCCATAACCTCCCAAAGGTCTAACACAAGCCCCATTAACATCATTCCATCATTTGTGACTTAACATATGAGTGGCACATATTGTATTTGAATTAGTGTTAAAGTTTGTTTTGGAGGAAAAGGGTCGACGGTGTAAGCGATCAACCCTAGCCATTGATTCATGTATACACAATGTAACCACTAGTCCAAAGCATGGGGGGCTGTAAAAATATCCACACGTGAGTATTGTAACCACACATATACCATATATACAATATATAGTTCAACTATATACTATATATATAATATATAACCATATGTCAACTGCTTAACAAAAGATTCATGAATATATGGTGGTTGGAGGCGCTTGAACCCCCAATTTACCATGTAATATTACAATGAATTAACCAACAAACTATATGTGCTGGTTTGTTAAAACAAACAACCTAACTTATAGTTAATTCATGCCACAAAATATGGATTTTCTTAAGGGGGCCATGCACTATTTAATGTGCACATGGACCAAGGGTTCTACACATAATTAATGCAGAGTTTGGTCTTGTAACTCGTGCAGGAGGGTACCAAAGTTGTGAGGCTACACCGTAAAGCATGCTAAGGGGTATCTTGATGGATTTTCGAGAACTTTATATTCATTTTTCATGATTTTTCACCAGGAATCCAACAATGCATTATCTTTTTGCATCTAAGAAACATATGAAAAGGTCATTGTAAAATGAAAGTATTTGAGCATTAATAAATAAGGTCTCTATTGGAGGTGGACCTAGAGAGGTAGCCCAAATTGGGTGAAATCCATTTTGTTTCCAACTTGTTTATGTGATTACATTATTGTTTTTCATTTCAAGTTCAATTATTTGCAATTTAATTATCACTAAAGTGGATTTGGTTAGATAAGGTTTTCACATGTAATTTGCATATAGTCAAGCTATCTTTTTATTTTGACAATCAATTATATGTTTATGTGTATTTAAAATTATTAGCATCTAAGTATTTTTCGGATCATCTATCTCATGCCCGAAAAAATCATGCCTCACATCTACACACAAAAATAATGTTCACATACATGTTTTTTTCTATTTTAGTCTTGTTGTTTAATTCATAGACAATTTTGTGCTATTGCAAGACAATTGTGAGAAGAAATGGAAGACAAATTTGTCCAAGTGGAATTTGAATTGTTGCTTGTGTCTTCTTGTGTATTCTTGGAATTGGAAGAAAAATTTGTCCAATTGGAATTGTTAGTTGTTTCTTATTGTTGAATACCAAGACGAATTTGTCCAATTGGAATTTTTAGTTGTGTCTTCTTGTGTAATACCAAGACAAATGTTTCCATTTTGAATTGTTATTTGTGTAATACGAAGACAATTGTTTCCAATTGGAATTGGAATTGTTGGTTGTCTTCTTGTGTAATACCAAGATAAATGTGTCCAATTGGAATTGGAATTATTAGTTGTATCTTCTTTTGTAATATGAAGAAAAAATAGTCCACTTGGAATTGGAATTGGAATTGGTAGTTGTGCCTTGTGTAATACCAAGAAAAATTTGTGGTGGGGTGCTTGGAATCCATTTTTTCTCTTTAAAAATGGGGAACCGACAAATTCGAGAAAGAAAGTCCTCAAGGAAAGAGAAACTGATCGAAAAGGTAGAAGAAGAAAGAGAAAATGAAAAGTTATGTACATCAAAGCATAGGCTTCCAGAAGAAGGAAATCCAATTTCTAGTGGAATAGATGCCGTTGTTGTTTCTCCTCCATCACAACAATCAAATAGAAGGAGATAAGTAGAGACCAATCCATGCATTATCTCATCAAGAAAACTTGTTGTGGATGACCAGATGATGGAGGATTTTCTTGGAGTTGATTATACAATGGATGAAATTAGAGAGGCAACTGGTGCACAACATTGTGGTGAAGAATTTCCTTTGGTGCAATTTCTTGTTGAAAAGTCAGGCATTCCAAAAACTAGTCAATCCCATGTCCACTTTCCTCCCAGATTTGATCTGCTAGTGATAGAAGGGAAAGAAATACAACATTTTTAACTCCATAGCAGGGAGGTCAAGGGTTCCAAAATAGGGGTTCATCGTCCATACATATATAGAGCAGTGTGTGATGAAGAAGTCCTAAATGCATTTAGGTTGATGAAAGTGGTATAGAATCACTTGAAGGTAAGTTACATAACCATACTATTTGTTATCATTATTACAAAAACATTAAAGAATATTTTGAACGAAATTTTGATGCCACTAAATGTCAATTATTTTTGGCTTTATTAAAGTATAGAAGTTTGACTACTGTTAGGAGAATTTTAGGCATTAAAACAGTCAAAAGTTTAGAAACGAGTCATCATATTGTTAGAAACATATTATATTCTTTTCAAATAATTGGTGAGAGATCTCATTCTAAATATGACAATGTGGCCCGATGTGTCTTGTCACAACCAATTGTTAGAAAAATCACAAGAAAACATTGTTCGCTACAACAAACCTCTCATCTCATGAAATGCAATGTCAAAACCATTAGAAAGTATTATCATATATGAGATATCCTCAACACAAGTGGCCCAATAGATTTGTGGGCCTTCACTTGTAGGCTACCTCATTCTGACATAAAGTTAATTGGAGCAGTTAAGGGACTAGTACATGATTTATGGAATGAGAACACTATGCCTTCTTCCAACCAAAAAGATGTACTAAAACTGAGAAGGGGATTTAGGGACCATGAACCCCATATTAAAAACTTTATTGACATTACCCAGACCAAATTGTACGAGATATTTAGGATAATACATCGTACACTTAACTTGGTCCAAAGATCTTTCCATAAATTCAAGCCTTGTTATGTTCTAATAAACACATTTTGTAACACATGTTGTTGTAGATATCACATTGACTATGGTTATTATTATTACACATACACACAAACATATATATGTGTGTGTGTGTGTGTGTGTGTGTGTGTGTGTGTGTATTTTGTTTTTCATAACACCCTTTTGTAGGAATGCTCAGTTATATTGTCTTCATCATCATCTAGAGACTTTATTCATAGCATCTTGTGTATAAGGCTAAAGGGTTGTACATTTTATAAACAACTTGCTTTAATGGGACATGCTCCAGGTGTAGTGGAATGGAATTACTAAGCAAGTGAATCCATCTAAGCTATGAGTATGAATTAGGGAGGAAGGAGGTTTCCTTGCAAATCATTAAATATGTCACATATGATATTGATGGAGGATAGAAAAGAAAAAAGATACAATTAGTGAATTACCAAGTATGAGTATGTGACTTCATGCTGGACTTAGTAAAAAATACATGACAACATGCTCAACATGTTCATATGGATCGATGGTAGGATGAGAAATTTACAGTATGTATAAAAAAATTTCTCATTGGTATTATGTTATCAGTGATTGAGTTTGCTGAGAACTACACCCTTCAACCGCAAAATGAGATTCATGGCCAATATTACCACTCATAGTAGGTCAGCATAATGGTATGTATCACGTACAAGCATGGGATATATAGTAACAAATAAAACATAGTTATATTAAAGGAGTATCAATTCTATATAAGCGATGATTGGTGCCATGATTTAGCCTACATAAAACATTGCTTTCAGTTTTTTTACAATCATCTTCAGGAGAAGAACATACATATGGATCAACATTTGATTTGGTTAGATGGTTTCACAGGAGATTTAAAAAATGCTCGTGTATTTCAATGGTTGTGTATGTTGCACAAAACAATCAAGGTACCACACATTTGAAACTATTTTTAGTATCAACATGGGAAAGGGGAGAATGATGGAGTTGGTTCATGCACAAGAAGAGCATTACACAAACAATTAATGAAGTTCACAACTACTTACCTCATTCGAGATGCAAAATCCATTGTTGAATGGTGTTCTTAAGTAATGGGAGAGGGAACAGGAACCCATGAAGACCAATCACATAGGAAAGGACATGTACATATATATTTTTGGGGGGTGTTCGATGTAGATTGATCACAATGGTATGAATGCAAAACAATTCATGGAAGTTGTGGATTCCATTCAGTTAGAACATAAAACAATGCAATAATTGAAATATGGTTGAGAAAAATCTCTTGCTTTTGTGGTCCATGTAGTACTAATGAATGGGATGATTGTGAATCAACATACTGGGTTGATAGATGGGATCATGTATCACTCCCCATTGGTCAATGTATAACTATGTAATTATCCTAGTTGGAAGAATACCAATTGATTATTTCAACATATTATGATCATGTATCAGATCTCATATCGCCAGGTTCATTGAAACCTTCTATTAAATTTTGAATAAATAACATCAATGTTTTATTCTTTGGTCATTTAGTGGACTCATGTGTTGGCACTCCATTTTTTGTAGGGAAAATATAGATAGTGTTTACCCCAAGAGGTGATGATTGGGGCGTTGATTATTGGCTGGCATGTTTCTTAGAGGCTAAGTAGAACTTCATGTGATCAGTAACAGAATCTAAAGGCATTGAATTTACGATTTGGTCGATGGTTATTAAAGGAGAATATATGACACAGGATGAAATAAAAAATAAGAAAGGTGGTTATGTATTTCAAGATTATAGACCAAGTGAAGTCATATATCACTTTAAGAACTTGGTTGTTGTTACAAGCCTTCAACTACAAACAAAGCCAAGTAAGAACTCATTAAAGGTATGATACTTCTTGTCTTACTTTGAGAATGAGAAGTTAATGTAGACCATCATTACTATAAGTGACCCCAATGGTCTACTTGAATGACCATAGGTATGTAAAAGGAATAATTGAAAAAATATTTCAGATTTATGAATTATTGAAATTTTGGTCTTTCCTTCACTTGTCATGCCTTGCCATGCCATGCCTTGCATTTCCTTCACTTTCCATGACATGAATTTTCTTTCCATGCCATAACATGTGTTTCCTTGCAATTCCTTCACTTGTCATGACATGTCTTTCCTTTCCTTTCCATGCCATGCCATGCATTTCCTTTCTATGTAATTCCATGACTTGTCTTTCCATGCCTTTCCTTGCCATGCCATGCCATGACATGTCATGCCATGCATTTCCTTGAATTTCCATGCTATGCCATGAATTTCCATGCCATGCCTTTCCTTTCCATGTGATGCATTTCCTTGCATTATCTAGCCTTCCCTTGCATTTCCATGTCATGCCATGCCATTCCTTCTCTTTCCATGCCATGCCATGACTTTCCATTCTTTTCATTTCCATGTCATGCGACACCTTAGCTTGTCATGCCTTTCCTTGGAAAGACATTCCTTTACTTACCATGGTATGCCTTTCCTTTTCCAGCCATGCATTACCATTCCTTTCCATGACATGCCTTTCCATGCCATGTCTTGCATTGCCTTGCCTTACCATACCATGCCTTTAATTTCCTTATTTTTTTATGCCATGCATTTCCTTTTGTCATGCCATGCATTGTATTTCCTTACTTTTCCATGCCATGCCTTGTATTTCCTTACCTTGACTTACCATGCCATGACATTCCTTTTCTTTCCATCCCTTTCCATATCTTTCATTTCCTTGGCCATGCCATGCCTTGACATGTCTTTCCTTGCCTTTCCATGTCTTTCCTTGCCTTTCCATGTCTTTCCTTGCCTTTCCATGCCATACCATGAATTTCCTTTCATTTACATGCCATGCCATGCCTTTCCATACCATGTATTTATTTTCAATTCCTTGCCTTTTCAAGCCATGCCTTTCCATGACATGACTTTCATTGCAATTTCATTCATTTCATTTCCTTGCCTTCCAATGCCATGCATTGTCTTTCATTTCTATGTCATGACTTACCTTACCAAGGCATGCCTTTCCTTACCATGCCATGCCCTGCATTTCCTTGTATTTCCATCTCGTTCCTTGCTAATACATGCCTTTCCTTGCCATGCATTTCCCTACCATGCCATGTCTTTCCAAGCATTCCCTTTCCTTTCCATGCCATGTCATGCCATGCATTTCCTTTTCTTGCCATGAAATTCCATGAATTTCCTTGCGATGCCATGTCTTGTATTGCCTTTCCATGCCATTCCTTGCCTTGTCAATCCATGCATTTCCATTCCTTGTGATTTCATTCCTTGAATTTCCATGCCATTCCCTTCCATGGCATGCCATGCCTTTTCATGACTTTCCTTTCCTTGCCTTGCCTTTCCATGCCATAACATGGCATGCAATGCATTGTGTTTCCTTTCCTTTCCATCCCATGTCATGCCATGCATTTCCTTGCATGCCCATGCCATGTCATGCCATGCATTTCCTTGCATTCCCATGCCATGCCATTACTTGTCATGTCATTACTTGACTTGCCTTGCCTTGCCTTACCATGCCATTACATGCATTACCTTGCCAATCCATGCCTTGTCAATCTATATCTTTCCATGCCTTGCATTTCCTTCACTTTCCATGTTATGCCTTCCCTTGCCATGCCATGCCTTGACATACCATTCCATGTCATGCCTTTCATTTCCTTTCCATTCCAAGCCATGCAATGCCAATCCATGCCTTTCCTTTCCATTCCATTCCATGCCATGCCTTATCCTGCCATGTATTTCCATTCCTTTCCTTTCCTTTCCATGTCATGCCATGCCATGCATTGCCTTCCCTTGCCATGCCATGCCTTGAATTTCCATGCCATGTATTAACTTTCTGTTCCATGCCATGCATTTCCTTTCCTTTCCATGCCATGCCATTTCTTTCCATACCCTTCCTTTCCATCTGATGCCATGCCATGCCATGTCTATCCTAACAAGGTGTCAAATTGTCAAACATATGTAATAAGCGCTGAGAAAAACCCTAATGTCGAAGATCCTCCAAAAATTGTTATCTAGATAAAACAATTACAGTGGAGGGCCCCCACTAACTAAAAACCATTTCCCTAGATCCAATGAAACTGATGGTTCATCCATCCAAGTTATGGTTTGAGTTTTATTGCGGGTTGCAATTCACCTCCTTAAGCCATTCGGGGACATGTCGACAATTTGTTCCAGGGGAAGAAAATCAAAACTAGACAGGATAATGGAATTTCATAAGCTCTCGGACCATCGATTTTTCCAAGACACTTGCGACTATGATACCCACAATTTCCAAGAACAATTTTCTTGAAAATTAACCTCTTCTTAAAAAATTACACCATGCCTCATTGAGAAAAACCATAGTGCCAGAGATCCTCCAACAAACGGTTTTTCAGGAAATGAAATGAAAGTAGATGGGCCCCACTAGCTAAAATTGGGTTCCCTAGATCCAATGTAACTAATGGTTCATCCATTTTAGTCGCGATTTGAACTTTATTGTGAGTTGCAACTCACCTCCTCAAGTGATTCAGGGTCATGTCGACAATTTGGTCCAAGGGCATAAATTCCAAACTGAATAGCATAACAGAGCTTTGTAATATCCTACACGTCTATTTTCCCAGGGCCCATGCGACCAATCAACCCACAATTTCCCCACACAATGTTCTCGAAAATTGACCTCTTCTTCATAAATTTCACTATGCCTCATTGACAAAAACCTTGGTGCTGAAGATCTTCCGACAAATTATTTTCTGTGGAACGAAATGATAGGAGAGGGGGCCTACTATATAAAACCTAGTTCCACAGATCCAATGTAATTGTTAGTTCACCCATCTGAGTATCAGTTTGAGTTTTATCGTGAGTTGCATCTTTCCTCCTCAAGTCATTTAGGTCCATGTCAACAATTTCTTCTAGGAGCATAAAATCCAATACGAGAGGAATAATAGAGTTCCATAAGCTCCTGCACATCTATTTTTCCAAGGCCAGTGCGACCATGCTTACAATAATTTCTCAACACAATTTTCTTGAAAATTTACCTCTTGTTCAGAAATTGCATTATGCTTTATTGAGAAACACCCTAGTGTTGGAGATCCTCCAACAAACGGTTTTCCAGGCAACAAAATCATATCGAAGTATCCCACTAGTTAAGACTTGGTGCCCTAGATGCAATGCAATCAATAGTTCATCTACCTGAGTCCCTATTTGAATTTTATCACAATTTTCAATTCACCTCGTCAGTTCATTTAGGGACATGTTGACAATTTGATCCGGGGGCATAAAATCCAAAACGATCAGCATAACAAAGTTCTATAATCTCTCGTATGTATATTTTTCCAAGGCCCTCATGACCAAGATACCCACAATTATCCAATATAGGATTCTTGAAAATCAACCTCTTGTTCAAAAGTTGCATTATGCCTCATTGAGGAAAAATCTAGTGCCGAAGATCATCCAACAAATGGTTGTCTGGGAAACATAATGACATTGAAGGGGCCCCACTAGCTAAAACCCAATGCCTCAGATCCAATGCAACCGATGGTTCATCCATCCGAGTCCTAGTTTGAGTATTATCTTGAGTTGCAACTCTCTTCCTCAAGTCATTCAGGGACATGTCAACATTTTGGTCCTTTGCATAAAATCCAAATCGAGTAGAAAAATGAAGTTTTGTAAGCTCTCGTGCATCTATTTTTCCAAGTTCCACTTGAACAAGATACCCACAATTTCCCAACAGGATGTTCTTGAAAATCGACCTCTTATTCATAAATTTCACTATGCCTCATTGAGAAAAACCCTAGGGTCAAAGATCCTCCAACAAACGATTTTTTGGTCAACGAAAATACAACAGAGGGGTCCCACTAGTTAAAACCTAGTTCCCCAGATCCAATGCAACTCATGATTGATTCATCTAAGTCCCATTTTGAGTTTTATCGTGAGTTACAACTTGCCTCCTCAATCCATTTAGGGACATGTTGGAAATTTGGTATGAGGGCATAAAATCCAAAATGAGTAGCATAATGAAGTTCCATATGCCCCTCCATATCTATTTTTCCAAGGCCCATGAAACCACGCTACACACAATTGTCTAGCATAATGTGATTGAAAATTGACCTCTTGTTCAAAAATTGCACTAGTATGCCTCATTGAGAAAAACTCTAGTGTCATAGATCCTCCAAAAATAATTTTATGGGAAATGGAATGACAACAAAGGGACCCCACTAACTAAAACTCAGTTCCCCAGATCTAATGCAGGTAATGGTTTTTCCATCTGAGTCCCACTTTGATTTTTATCATGAGTTCCAAGTCTCCTCCTCAAGCCATTCAAGGACATGCCATAAATAGACATAGACCTAAACCATGACCATGACATAACCCATGACCTATACCATGAATTATGTTGATATTATGGTAGTTTCAGGAGGTATTAAACCTCCACGTGTAATCCTGATAAGAATAGAATATTCCAGGAATCAAGAAGAAACCCTAAAGCATTAGAAATAACCCTAGAAGATAAGTCGGATAAAGAAAATAATTAATATTGAGTTTTTAACCTATAGAAAGAGAAGTCAGCCTAGACAACTAAGGAAGAGTAGTATAAATACAGGATGCCAGAGCTCATTTGGACACATGCAACTCACAACTACAGAAATCTAGTGCCTACTGCAGAAATTTAGTAAGTGTGCAAGTCTAGAGAGTAGATGCAGTTGCAGCTACTGCAACTTGTATTTTCTGTTTTAGGCTTGGACTTTCTCTTGGTTATGGTTTGTAATTTCTTCCTTGTGCACTAACTTTGGATATAGGTGTGCTATTTTGATTGGTTATTGGTTCTAGGGTTTCTTCCAGAATTATTCTCTCTGTCAAGGTTACGATGATCGGGGGTGGCTTCGGTCTATGGTTGGGTTACAATATTTCTATATTCTCTATGGTTAAACGAGCACACCTATTATTTGTATCAGGTTATGGGCTCACACTATCTTCAGACAGTCTAACTGCTGGAAGATAGATTGGGAGGATTTTGCTCAGTATAGTTGCAGTTGCAGTCAAAGTTTTTGTTGCAGCAACGAAACCCTAATCCTCTTGTTAAGGCACCTTAAGTGAAGATTTTGACCTAATTTTTGGATATCCTAGTGCTCCCTAACCTAGCCACCTCCTAGTACTCTAAGAAAACTAAAACGTTAAGTTTGAGTATTTGGTCAAAGTCAAAGCTTGACCAAGTCAAAATAGCCATGGCTTACTCTATGAACTCATAAAACAAGTTAGAATGGGCTTATAACATCAGAGCATGGGATACAAGGGTTTAACTCATCCTTGCCAAGAATAAAGTGTTGGATATCGTGAAAGGAAAGATAAGGAATATAGTTTGAAGAAGGGAAAATAGAAGGAACCTCGAAATGTTGCAGTTATGGAGAATTTCAAGGACAATGAAATCAATGCCATGAATATCATAGTGGACTCTGTAAAATACCACTTTATACATTACATCTCTCATCTTGAGTCATCTAACAAGATGTAAGATTCCCTAACTAATCTCTTCTCAGTCAAAAACATTGGACAAGTAATGAGTTTGAAGAATGAGCTTTGTGACATGAAAATGAATGATGATGAAAGCATAACATCATACTTTGTGAGAAAATCTTAGTTAAGAGATCAAGTACAAGATATTTAAGAAATCGTTTCAAGGAACTAGTAAATATAGTACTCAACAACCTTCCCAAGACACGAGATGCATTTTTCGCAAGCATGAACACAAGAAAGAAGTATCTCACATTTGAAGAACTTTGCAGTTGTTCTGCACAAGAAGATTCAAGGATTAGCACAATAGAGAAATCCCAAAAGAAATACGATGATCAAGCCTTCACAAAAAAAATTCAAGAATTTCAGGAATAAGAGGAAGCTTGTCTTAAGGAAGGAAACATATGAAGCATCAGTAGCTGAAGGAAGGGAACCCTTAAATAAGGCCAAGAAAGATAAAACATACTTCTTCTTCTAAGTCAAGGTAACAATATTCTTCAAAGTTCTTGTAGATACCATCTTTACATAGTTTTTGTACATATCTATTTCTTAGAAGATAAGATGTTCAAGTGAAACAATACCTATGGAAGAATAACAAGATAAGGATTTCTATCATGATGACTAAAAGTCAAGCAATACTCATGAAAAGATGAAGTACGTTGACAACCCTTGGTAACAATTCCTGTGGAAGCTGTTATATAAGTAACAATTGCCAGATAAGCCAAAATCAAAATCAAAATTGAAGAGACCTAGAACAATTTCCAGAGACTGAAATAAAATATTTTATAGCGAAAATTCCATGATGACTCAATTCAAGATGATTCAAGAACCCTATATTACATAGGATGTATATCCTAAACTATAATTCCTCAGGATCTGAAATTTGAACCCAATGTACCTTGATCGGTCTACTAAATATCCTCCAAATGGTTCCTTCTGAAACGTCGTAGAAAAATAGTTATAGCAAAAATTCCAAGGTGTCTCAGATGTAGCAATGAAACCTCAAGACCTTGAGCTTTGATACCATATGTTAAGAACCAAATATCAATATAGCATAGAAAAACCTTAGAATAAGTACTCAACGGCTTGAAAAAGACAGAATTTCAGGTAATAAGCCTCTTCGAGGGGGAAACCTCCTTATACCCCACATAAATGTCCAAATACAAGATGATTCCAAATGAAAATGTCTCCTTGGTATATATAGGAGACTAGGAGGTACAATTGTAACTAATGGATTCAAGCCGACATAAATAATATAACATTACTAATGTAATATGTCCTAGTTAAGGGGTAATGAGCCACTATTTAGGGATTAAAAACATAACCTTAAAATACAAGTCGGCTAAAGAAAATAATTAATATTGAGTTTTTAACCTCCAAAAAGAGAAGTCGGCCCAGAAAACTAAGGAAGAGCAATATAAATATAGGATTCCAGAGCTCGTTTGGAGACATACATCTCACAACTGTCGAAATCTAGTACGCACTATAGAAATTTAGTAAGTGTGGAAGTCTAGAGAGTAGATGCATCTGTAGCTACTACAACTTATATTTCCATTTTTAGGCTTGGACTTTCTCTTGGTTATGGTTTGGAATTTCTACCTTGTGCGATAGCTCTGGAGAGAGGTACGCTACATTGATTGGCTATTGGTTCTAGGTTTTCTTCCAAAATTATTCTCTCTATCAAGGTTAAGGTGCTCGGGGGTGGCTTCGGCCTATGGTTGGGTGACAATATTGCTATATTGTCTATGGTTAAACATCTTGGATCATGTTTTCATTGATGCCAATGGTTTGATTGATTGATGTCAAGTGATTGTTTGATTGATTGATATCATTGATTGATTTTAAGTGATTGATTGATGATTGATGTAATGTAATATGTATTTTCCTTGATGATAATGCATAGATGAAGATGGATCAATGAGTTTTCATTGATATGATGAATATGGATCAATGATTTGTCATTGACACATGATGCATAGTTGATGTATATGATGCAGTGGCGGATTGATGCAAATATGAATCATTATAGTCTTATCATGTTTGATAAGGTACACAAACGGATGAACTCCAAAGTGGTCCCCTTATGGTGAAAGCCCTCATGGGAAGATGCTTTGTGGATTGAGTTATCCTAGAAGAATTGTCGGAGGACACATGCTTGTATATGGAATAATGATATGAAGATCAATGTATTTGTTGGTGAAACTTTTCTAGTTGGATAGTGTGTGTCATTCCATTTCCGTTGGTATGTGGAACATCACATAACTCTTCACGGTTTGAGAGTTATGGCCTTACAAAGTTGGAGGACCCTCACATGTTGGCTTGAAGCCCACAAGGTCAAAGAAGTCAAAGTTATTGAAAAGAAGAAATCATTATTTAAATGATAAAGTAAAATGACAAAGTCAAGGTGGATTTTTTAAATAATAAAAAGAAGTGACAAAATCAAGAAATGATAAAGTAAGGTGACAAAATCAAGAAGGAATATTTAAATGATAAAGTATTGGAGAACTTTC
>JZKD02S1410304.1:184402-197195 GCA_000966675.3 Picea glauca
TGATACGATGAAACCTAACAAATGTGTTGGCGTTACGCAGAAGCTGCACTTGTTTGGATTCAAGCGAATCCTAAAGTAGCGATAGTGTTCGAAGATTAGTCTAAGGTGTATGGGATGATCTGTTCTCTTGTGAGAGCGTGATGCTAAATCATCTAGATAGGCCTCGAATATATTCTAGAGGTCATGAAAAGCAAAAGACATGGCCCACTGGAATGTGGCTCCATCATTTTTAAGGCCAAAAGGCATCTTACAATATGCGAATGTACCCCATGGACAAATGAATGTCATTTTATGTTGGTCTTCGGGTTTGATTTGGATTTGATTATATCCTGAAAAACCATCCATTAAAGAAAAGGCTTCACAACTGGCACATTCATCAATGATCTGGTCAATGAATGGTGTTGGAAAACTATCTTTGGGACATTCCTTGTTTAAATCACGAAAATCGGTACATACATGAATCGTTCCTTCTTTTTTATTGACCGACACGGGATTTGACACCCATTGAGTCAAATGGATAGGATAAATAAAACCTTCCTTTAGCAATTTCTCAACCTCAATCTTGATTCCTGCTTCTTTCTTGGGACTGACTGGACGAAGTTTTTGTTGAACAGTCTTGGCATCAAGATACGTTGTGATTTCATGTTCAACTATTTTTGGATCGATACCTGGCATTTCCTCATACGACCAGGAAAGAACGTCGCAGAATTATTTGAAAAGATCCGTGTAAATTTGAATTTATTCGGGGGAGCAATCCACTCCGACGAAGACATTCTCCATGACGCCAGGGTTTCGGAAGATGTTTATGGGTATAGTTTCAATGATAGTCTCCATATTTCCCTCAGCATAAATTTCCTGCATAGCTAAGAGATTAATAGGACACGGATGATCTCCTGTTATGGTAACATTGAATTCTCCTGCTTTGATTCAGCTTAACTCTGGGAGAAAATATGATCTGTGATGAAGATCTTCCCAAGGTTTGTCCGGACTAGTCATTGCTTCGATTACTGCTTCATCAGAAGGCAATACTAAGTCTAACGAATTGATGTTAGAGAGAGAACCCTGAGCCCAAATAGGCTCTAGAAGTGGATCTAAATCTTGTGTAGAAGTCAGATCAGGGTTAGCTGAAGCTTACTGAACTAAAGAGTACGCTACCTCAGCGGAAGACAAGGGCATGGACATGCCTAGGTGCCCTGTCTCATCCATCATAGCTGATGGGGAAGGAAGAATCCAAGGATCCTCAAAGTAAGTCGTGCGGAACGACGAAACTTGAAAAATATCAACCTTATGGTGATTAGATATAAATTTGATATCGTCATGAGGAGGTGGGTAATCGAAGGTACCCATCAAGGATGGGCACAAACCAAATCATATGTTAACGACACCTGGTTGAGGATTATCAATCATCGGGACTATGGATGCCCCCAAAGCTGGGTCAAGCCTGGAGAAAGATAATTGATCGATGGTCACTATCTGACCCTCGTGTGGAAACAACAAGACTCGAAAAACTGTAGCAACCACAGCTTGCATAGCATAAGTCCAAATCCATCCTAACAAGAGGTTATAGTCAAGGGGAACATCGACTACCTCTACGTCGACACACACGGTTTTCCCTCCTAACTGCACAGGGAAAGAAGGAACGATGCCATGTGGTCAGAATGAATGACCGTCGAAAGTAGTGAGGAGAGTAGGTGATGGAGACAAAATGGGCTAGCCAATGGCCTTCCAGCATCCTAATGACATAACGCATGTTGAGGCACCCTCGTCGACCATCATGCGAAAGATATTTCGAGTAAAAGTTTTCGTGGGATGAGCCACTACTATCTGAAATGCTACGTGGTAAGGTAGACGAGGTTTTAATTCGGTTGTATCTAACATGATGGTGCCCGGATTACAAGTCTCAGTAGAGCCCAAAGCGGTTAACAAGGCTTTCCTCTAAGTAGGGAAGCTTTGGAAGACCTCCAAAGCAGACATCGCACCAGGGCTTTGTGATAAATCCTCCACCACAGAGTAATTCTAGGCGGCCCTTGCATTTGGGTTGTGAGAAGATTTTTTAAATGCACCCTTTGGAATGTGTGTCATTGTTTCTCCCAACATCTTCTCAATCTGTAGAGGAAGATATGGGAGATCAACTTCTTTACCCTTCTCAAAAGCGCTTGGTTTACTATAATCGTGCACTCTAGTTGATATGAAAGAATCACCCCTAACCATATATACGTTCGCGGATGAAGGATTGTTTGGAGGTGGGCAGGTTTCTTGGATGCCCCCTTCTGTGCTTGTAGAGGCTTGAGTTAGATTTTTCCCATGTTGAAAGGGATTAGTCAACATTGCCTGCTGTTGTTGTGTGACACACTTTTGGGCCTCTGCAAGTCGAGGACAAATATGGGTCGGGTGGTCTTCCGTGCACAAGTTGCATGGATACCTCGCCTTTCGTTTTTTCGTGTTGTCCCCGCTAGCATTATCAGTGGGTTTTTTATCCCCCTTACCCTTCTTTCATTGTTTTTTCTTCCCTTCAGGCTGCTGGGTGGCCTTTGGGTTAGTCGATTTCACGGTGTGTACTTCCAACATTTGGGTAGGGGGAGCAGCCAAAGTAGTAGTTTGGTTGGCCGTTGTGTGTTGTATGGATAACGGTTGCAACTATTTTGTCAATTGCTCAGTGGGCTTGGTTTTTTCTGAACCAACAATACCATCGGCATGTGGTCTACCTCTCTGTCTAGTTTTATCCAGTATCGAATGTGGCACATCTAGCAAGATGTTATATAATAAACCAGACTGAGAATAGATGATCTCAAACTGTTGAGCCCTCATGATGGAATCTTCTTCGGAGAAAACTCTGGAAGTCGCGACGTCTTTGGATAACTGTGGGACCAAAGACTTAAGGAACCACTCAAGCAGGAATGCTAGTGGGATTGGTACCTTGATTAAACTCTTTCGGTGTCTCCACTCTCGGATATGATCAAAGATATGGTCCGTTGTTGTCTGTTCGAAATTGGCGAGCAGCTTTGTGCTAGCGTCGTATCTCATAGGTAACTGGAAATGGTTAAGGAAGGCCATCGCCAGTTCACCAAAAGAAGAGTATCTTGAGCGATCGAGCTTGATGTACCATTTCGCGGCACTCCCAATGAGAGTACGTTGAAACAATCACAACTGTACAGAGTCATCTTTCAATGAGTTAGATGAGAACAAAAGATGAAAGATAGTCACATGATCACCTAGATCTTCATTAGGCTTGGCCTAGAAATTTATAATGTCCGAAGGAAACTTCGTCGGCATAGGAGGCCAACGTGGATCATGACAAATAGGATCATTCAACAACCTTGTCAAATATGGCAAGTGTAAAGTCACCAGGAATGCTAGTTTGGGTTGTTGCTGATAACTTGGGAAAAAGGGTCCTAGAGTTAGATTGGCACCAGGTTGCCAGGAAAAGTTTGGCTGCTAGCCTAGATTCTGGTAGAAACCATGGCCCTAACCAGCGTAAGGCTTTTGCATCTGTGGAGACATCATCAGCTGATTTCCCAAAAAGGACATAGAGTGTTGGGCATGCATTGTATTCGAAGGACTTTCGGAAGGATTACCCCATGCTGGTCCTATAAGGAGAGGCATAGTAGTCTGTCCGGGGTTCCATTGACTGTGGAAAGAATTACCCCAGAATGGCATTCCGGAGGAGGGAATGAATCTCTTTCCTGAATTCCAAGGTCCTGCTATGTGTGCCCCCTGTGCAGGAATAGTACCCTGCGCAGGAGTAGATTGTCAAAAAATGGGGTTGCCCCCAGTCGGGAAAGTGACTGACAAGAAAGTGTTGTTACCAAACATTCCCTTCCAAGAAAACGGTGTCGAACCTACCGACATATTGTGCGAAGGTGGTCCCTGACTCCTCGCTCCAAATAAACTATTGTGTGTAGGTTGCCCGGTGGATTGCTGATGCGAACCACCAAGCGAAGGGGATGAAGGAGGGATATGACCTCTTGCGTAAGGAAAAGTGTTAAAAGGGATAGGAGTTCCCCCAAAGTGACCTTGCAGAGGAGCGCTAGAGCTCTTTGCCCCCATACCCAAGGTCTGTAAAGTGGAGTAGGTTAGTATAGGACTTGTACCCAAACTAGGCATAACATATGAGAACGGAGGGCCTGTCACACTAGGTGTGAAGGGGGTTGTGGTCGCCGCTATAGACGGGTTCGGTCCACAATGCGACGTAGTTGTGGTCGAGACCATGGTGGCTTGGAACGACAACGGTAGGTTAGGATATGACTCTCCTGTGGTGACAACCTTGGTGGGAATTAAAGAATTCCCAAAAGAAGTAACAACATTTATTTCCATTGTTGTGTGAGGCACTATCTGGCATTCGTGAAATTGGATTGGGATGATAAACAGTGCCAAGATATCAGTGGTTGGGGTTTCAACCGAGCCAAGAGCGGTTACTTCAAGGTCCAAAATGGTTGATTCCTCCGGGGGTTTTTCAGGCACAATGGTTTGTAACCCGGTCGATTCAAAAGACCCTTGTTGGTCTATCTTCCGTCTTAATGGTGGCAGGGGTGGCTCCAGTGTAACTGGCGGCAGTCCAAGAAGCCTTCATGAACGACGGAGCTCGGGATCCTCCAATGTGTGAGAATATACAAGACACGCTAAGGTAGTCTAAACGTTCAAAAGTAACACACACTAAAAAGAAGCCCCTAAGCGATAAGACAAGCAATCACTAAACTATTTGGAAGAACAGTTACAACAACCAACACTAGAGCAACTTATTGGTGCAAGTGAAACTCGAACACGGAAGCACCCTCCAGGTATAATCTGCAAAGCATGGCCCGATGTTTGTCCTAGGTACCATGGTATACCCCTGCAGTCACTTATGTATGTCCCTAAAAAGATTGGCAATTAGGTTGCCAGCATGCGAACAGTCACCAGGCGGGTACAGTCGAATGTCGCGTAGACCACAATGAGCAGGGTATCGAGTCCAAAACCTGTCAAGGGTATCAAGAGCAAATGTCCTGGAAGAAAACTGAGGACCTCAAATGGATTCGAGACCCATGAAGCTCTGTGGTAAATGCAAATGACGAAATCCCAAAACAAGCCCTCTATATGTGTTCTCCACTACGATTGGTCCGGCTTTGGAGGGGTTATCTTCCCTACCTTTCCGCATGTGACATCGTATTTATCCCCTGTGTTAGAGGGGGGTCCCATATAACTTCCACGAAACTGGACTTAGACACTCTCTATCTTAGACTCCAATGTTTGGTTTTGAATGGCCTTGAAGAGTTTCCTCTCCAACCTAATCCAAGGCCCTAGTCATGAACTAGTTTGTGAACCCTACAAACATAAACGTCTAGTAGATTTTAAAATTAGCATTGTTTTTATGGATTTGTATTACGTCAAGGGGTATGAGGGTGAAACTGATGATGTGTAAAAGACGAAAGAAAAAAATGAATTAAAAAGATGGAAACAAAACTTTTACTGAATGCAAAATTTCAACAACTTTTCACAAAGAAAGATTTTTAATTTTTCTAAGATTTTAGACAACAAACTCAAAGGAATTTCACTCGACCACGAGCTACTTACGATCTAAGTGAACTATAAAAACTTACGAAATAAAAGACTTTTCCCTAGCTAATGATGCAGAAACACACTTTTCAACCAAAGAAGAAAATGAAAAGAGATTTTTTATTTATTTAAGTGCTAGTAAAGAAAAAAAGGGAAAATACCAACAAGCAAAAACCAAGAAAAACAACTCTGTCTTAAAGAGCAGATCGAAAAGAGTCATATTAAAGAATCACACAATGGCAATTGTAAAAACAATGACTCTCATGCTTGTCTAAAAACCACAATTTTTTTTTTTTTTTCTTTCAACTTTTAACTGAGAAAAAGCAGGCTAAGAGTAAGATGAATCATAAGCTATTGACTATTCAAACATAGATTCAAACACCTGAGAGGAATACTTCTTATCAAAGGAGGGGATGACTTCCCCACCCTGAACAAAAAGTAGCCTGTACAAGCACGCGACTGCCACTCAAACAACACGCATGCAAACACGTGTTGAACAAAGATAGAGGGCGTGTACACACGGGCTGACCTTGTACAAGCCACATGTGTATCTAAACTCTAAGGAAAAATATGAAAAGAGACATACCAAACCATAAAGAGACCTCTAGTATTGATAACCAGGATCCCTTAAAGGCTTGGATACTCTTTCTAACAGAAAAACAAATAATGCAAGGAAAAATAATAAGGCAAAAAACAATCTGAGATAGGACTGTTAGCAAACAAGACTTAGACAAAATTCCAGAAAACCCCCTGAGAATGTGTGATTATGACAGGGAAGAGGAGGACTATCTCTAAGGTTCTCTGAACTCCTACACACTACTGCTATCTCTACAACTAGCGTTCACATGCGGGCTGTAAGAGGATAGGGCACGGGTACACGCGCTCAGGCCTTATGCAGGCCGTGTGTACCTTTGTGTGTCCTGAAAACACAGTCAAGCAAAAGTTAGGGAAAGTTGGTATGGAAAACCAGACTCCCTGCTAGCTCATACCTTACAAAAATGAAAAGAAAAGACAGGCAAGGAGGAAAAAAAAAAAACTAGTCTTTAAACTACCCAAAAACTAAACAAAAATTCCACGAACCCTAAAGAGTATTCTCCCCAGTATGGTTGCCAATTATGTTGTTGGGGAAAACACCCTATGAACTAGCAAATAGAGTTCAGACTTTGCATGCAGATTTGACCAAATAGAAATTACTTTCTACCTACATCCCTGGATTTAAATCCCCTTTTCTCAGTAAATGCATGGAAAGATCCACCTACCTTATTATCGGCATTCGATGTCGATCCTCCATTGTGCTTGATTACTTGTTCGCAATGCTCCTTCCAAAGATGACCTGCACTCAAGAAAAACAACAACTATGCATGCATCTTACTTGTATACGCACGAATTAGAAATCAAACATAAACTAATCAAACCATAGAAAGTTCATGAATTGGGATGGGAAAAACATTCTCTTTATTACTTAAAGTGAGTCAACTTACAAAAGTTGAGACCGACCACCGCTCCTTGAACTTGATCCTGGGCTCCTCTTCTTCTGTCCTTCAACTGCTTTTCTTTAAATCTCCTTTGGCATGAGGAAAGGCTAAAGGGTTGGGACAATGGAATACATAAATGGACAGATTTTCTTTGCTATATTTCTCCCTCCTCCAAATGGTACCCCTACACCTTATTTTATAGGCTAGAAGGAGCTAG
The DNA here is from genome assembly GCA_000966675.3 of Picea glauca. Classification (NCBI taxonomy): domain Eukaryota; kingdom Viridiplantae; phylum Streptophyta; class Pinopsida; order Pinales; family Pinaceae; genus Picea; species Picea glauca. The sequence continues at coordinate 191,627 of JZKD02S1410304.1, forward strand.
TTTTTTGGACAAACCCTCGGCCATGCATGGTCAGGAGTTTCAGTTAACTCACCCATAGCTTTTTGCTCCATCGACAACTTTCCTTTTCGTGCTTTTGTAGGTACACGCAGGTTGTTGTGAGTCAGCCAGCGTGTACACACGTGCAGTATTGGGTTAGGGTGCGTGGGCCTTTACACAAGAGGATTTTCAAAGAGTTGTTCAGCAGATTTTTGGCAAAGAAGGAATATGAGTTGGCCTGATGTCAGGCAAGCATGTGTGGTGAAATTTAGGGTTATAACATATATAAAAAATGGAAGTAATTGATCAGTTATTCAACACTTCCACCCTGGCCACCCTCAGGAGTGTCCTAAAAATCTATCTTTCTTCTCATGCTTGAGGAAACACCTAGAGTGGTTTTGGGCTTGGGAATGCTTCATTGCTCCAGAGACTGCACAAAGGAAAAACATTGTTATAAGTTTTTGTCCTCAATGAATTAAAAAACATACAAAATGATACTTTTTAATTTAACCTAAGATAAATCACTGCATATGCTATTGGCAATCGTGAGAGTGTTACCCTCCTCTGCAACCCCAATCTCTCAGTGATTCCACCCTGCGTCAGTTACAAGCATCAAATCAATAAATTAAACAAATATGCGTAAAATCAAATTCATGATACATAAAAAATTATCATCAACACATTATCTCACCGTGAATATCTCGAGCCTCGATGGAGGGTCATGGACAGGTGCAACGCTTGACTATACAACCTTCTCTAAGGAAAACTCTATTGTGGCATCCTCGGTGGATGGAGCCAATGGAAATGGTGGTGGGGGTGGGTGGAATACGGGTGCATCCATTGTGGATGGATGTGATGGAAGAGGTGGTGTGGGTGGGTGGCTTGTGGGTGAATCCACTAATGATTTATGGAATAACACAAATGTTGCGGGTGGGTAGCAATGGATGCCCACGAGCTGTACAAGTGATGAGAACTCCCTTGGCCTAGAGTAAACAAACCCATAAGAATATATTATGTGCCCAGGGAGTGCAGTAGTACTATAACTAGAGAATATATATGCAACCTGCATATACATTAATAATATTGAACTATTAGTATTAAATAGTAAAATTTAAAAACACAAACACCAAAATATTGAGATTTAAACAATATTTTACTCTACACATGATATATGTGATGCAGGTGAATGGTCCATCCCATATGGACATTCCCTGACATTACCTGGTCCCACATCTTGTAGAAACACAAGAACATTAAAAATTTGAGGATGCCATAAAATAAAGAAATGACTATGGTGAATTTATCAAATGTGACACATACCTATGTATGTTGTACACCCAATGAGTAGGTTGTCTCTATTGTTGCATCAATGGTGGAGATAGACACTAATGCATCCATGAGAATAGAGGGTCTACTACACAGATGTAACAACTGCAAAACAACATACAATACAATATCGATATAAATAAACATAATACAAAATAAATATATAACGACTAAGAACATAGCGATGGTTAAGATACTAAAATACTCCATAAAGCTATGTTTTCCACTGCCATCCATATGCCCATAGCAATTCTACTCGTAGTTTGATCATATGTGAGGTTCACATGGACGAATCCTATGTCCATTTTCCATTTCCTCCCTAAACTCTATCATGCGGGTTAAAGCTTTGACCCCTCTATCAATGTCATTGGTAGGCACCTCTTGTCGAGATAGTAAAATAAAGTTTCCATGTTGCACTAGGATCCAGTTCAATGATTAAATAGCGCATTGTACATGTTGTAATCTCTTTGCAATAGGCGGATGTTGGGAAGGGGGGTCAGGCCTTCACCTAGGGGGATTTAGGAACTAACATGGGACCATGCTTGGCATGCTCTTGGTCCTGTGCGTACCCTCGACCCACCCCCTAGAACTCACCCATGTCAAAGTAGCTGACATGTAAACCCAAAATAAATTCATCCCATAGTTTTCTCAAAATATATAAGGGCACCTCCCTATTATTGCAGGGAGATTTATCAAATACCGTATACCACCTATCCATCAAGTTTTGACTAATATATTGATGGATACACTAGTGAATACAAATGTGTTTTTTGTTCATAGGTAGTTCTTATCTATTTCAAGGATCCCTAAAAATAGACAATAGTTGTTGTTTTGAAATATCCAAGTCTCTGACTTGGTTTTTATCCAATCCAATGTTGTAGTACTCAAACATTCTTACCCTATACTAAAAAATAGAAGTCAATTCCCCTTGGGAACTTGCAATGGACCTCACAATGGCGTCCAAAGAAGTAGCCAAGGATAGTTTGTTTGGTTCTCTGGTGCCCCTTAACTATTCTACAAGTGTTCTTAATGTATCCAACCCCTCATCAATTTCGATGTTTAGATTCGTTCGCTGTGGAGGGTTGGATTTTTTCTCTCCTTGGTCTGTTGATGGGCGGTTTACATTGTCACGGGGTTCCATTTTATAACATATGTTGAAATTTAATAAGGAAATTTAATAAGTGGACTTATGTCTAAGTTATTACAAACAAAATTGTCATTTTATCCCAACAAAATCATTAACATAATTTTGCATAAAACAAAGAAAAAACATGTGTTATCTTTACAATGAACTTGAAAAAAACCTATATAAGATTGGTGACTTGTTGAGAGATTTACATTGAAGTATTGATTATCTGTAGTGAACCTTGCTAATAAGTTTTCAACACCATTGAGATTTACATCCATAACCTGTAACTATTTTTTTTTTGTATTTTTGCAAAGCTGAGAAAGAAAATGACAAAAAATCAACCATACCTTTCTTGCGATGGACACAGTGGCAAGATCCTAAGATTTGTTCCTTCTTTACTTGTCCTCTTTTCTTGTTCAATGTAGGAAATTCATGAGGTGTGATGTGCAAATGAGCACAAAATGCGTTTGTGGTCCTTAAAAAAAACATAGTAGAAAGGCATGCAAGTTCCTGTGGACGAACAAACATGGCAAGCTTGCTAGAGGTTCTGGTCTTAGAAAACCTATAGGATTAAGAACATGTGTTTTCTTGAGTATGTGTTCCTGTTGACCCCCTTGCCACTCTTTTGTCCACCAACTTTGTGCACTCACCCTAAATTTCTCTCCAAAAATAATAAATCTAAAATTAAAATGAATTTGTAATAATATATGTATATATAGATAAACAAATATTACAAATTAATACATAATCTTTTAATTTTAGATTATTTATATAAATAATTTATAATATCTTTTAATTTTAGATTATTTAAATAAATAATTTATTAATTTATATATTCCAAAATATTATTTTTATTATATTAACAGTATTTTAAAGTCTAATATAAAAGAAATGGTAATGTTAAATTTGAAAACATAAAACTTAATAAATAAAATAATAATAAAAATTCTCACACATCTAGAAGTATAAAGCACAAAAACAAATATATGGTTTGGTCTCAGGAATTAGAATTCCAACCTGCTCGGAGCCACGCTGCCTTGTATGACTTATAGGTAAGTGAAAATGGACATGTACGCAAAGTTACTCGTCATTGTCTTAAATGACGCTCAATTAGAAGGGGAAGAATTGGTGGGTATTTAATTTAAAGAATTCCATATTTATTAATGGGGTTGGTTAAACGTTTTATTTTTTATTTATTTTTTATTTATTTTTATATTTTTTATTTATTTTTATTGGAATCAGAAATCTGGATAAAATTTCTATTTTTTTTAAAATAACCAAAAGCTAAAAAGTTTAGACTATTGTTTTATTAATTTCAAAAAAAAAGATTAGTAGGCAAGAACAAAGGTTGATGGACATTAGATTCAAAGAACTCCATATTTATTAATTGCCCTTTAAACATGATATATGTTAAAAAGGAAAAGAAACCTGCGTGGAAGTTTTTAATTCAACGTTTAAACTTAAAAAAGAAAAAACCATGTAGACGGGATTTCATGAAGATGAACTAGAAAAATCCATGTAGACTGGATTTCAGGAAGATGAACTCATTTGTTTAAAAGTATGAAATATTGATTTCACAATTAAATTTTTTTCAAAATAAATTTATTGAAAATAGAATTTATCAATGCATTTTAGACATTTTAAGTAGGTATATAATTGTTGGTGAAATTACAATTTTATATTTTTTAAATCACTTTTTTGAATACATAAAATCCAAAGACATACACCTTCAAAAACTTAAGGATACATGGAATATATGATCTAAACAAGTAAAACTTGCATTTTTGTAAATTTCTAATCAAATTTAAGATAAAACTAGTATAAAAAAATGAAAAAAAAAAATTACTTAAAAAATATTATATAGTTCCAACTTCCAACTGTATATAAAGTTCATATTATTTTCACCTTTATATATCTCTTATCCCAACACTATTTTCATACTTATTACTTCAACAATCATTATTGAAGTATCTCTTATCCCAACGCTATTTTCATACCTATTACTTCAACAATCACTATTAATATTGATAAGTAAAATATCCATTTAAAAATTTGAAAATTTCAAAAACTTTATACATAATTTATTTCTCTAAAACAACAACAATATGGAGAAATCTGAAAATTATATTAAAAATTTCCACAATGAAATCAATGATATATGTTGGTATCATGGCACATCTTTATCTCACTTTACAAAAAAGTATTGTGCATAATGTTGATAAGATGTCATACCTTATCATCTTTACGAAATTAAAAATATTCTCAAGATTGTGATAGAGGCCTTCCTCCATGAGGTTACATAGCCCCTTTATACATTAAAAAAATAATTGGCCTTCTAAAAAGTATGTCCACCGACCTTTGTACCCTATTTTTCAAAAAGTTGAACGTGAAGATTACATAATACTGTAACTCTGCTCAGTGCGTGTATCATTGCCATTTTCCTTATACAGCAAGATATAACAAAAGAATAATAACTTCGAGTTAGGACAGTGCCGTTTGGGATTTTCTCACTATATTATAATAAATCGATACCCTACCCACCAACCTGCTTTGCTGTAAACCTTTCCACAAAGTAGCCCACCCATGTGCATTTGTTTGCGTTCAGTGTATTGCCCTTCAATTATTAAATCTGCTACACTGCTTGCTTTGATCCACAATACCTTTTTTCTTCAAATCTGCAGTTCCAAGCAACACACAGATCAGCAATAGTATCGCCTGTGCGTAATCCGAGGAAGCTACTGGCAGCACAAAATGTATCAATGATTCAATTGTTTCAGCACTTCTTAGCTCCAAAGAGCATTGTTTTAATCTTTCTTGAAACGTTAATCTTTCTTGTTTTAAGTGTAGTGATGTATTGTCTGTTTTCTTTGTTTTGATGGCGGAATGGCAGTGATTTTGGCGGAAGAAATGGAGCAGCCTAGGGCGTGGATTGCAACCGCATTGTCAATGGCGATATTGATGGTGCTGGTTTTTCCATACAATTGTATGGCCACGAACTACACCGTCGGGGGCAGCCAGCAGTGGAATCTGGGCGTTAACTACGCTACCTGGGCTACTGGCAAAACATTCCGTGCGGGCGACAGTCTCAGTAATCAATACAATTCCCGTCCTCTTATT
>JZKD02S1410316.1:0-11210 GCA_000966675.3 Picea glauca
ACATCCTTAAATCAGCCTACCAAGGAAATGATAGGGTCAAAACAGTCAAACTGCAGACCTTGAGGACGCATTTCGAGACTTTAAAAATGACAGAATCTGAAAACATTGATCAGTTGATGACCAGAGTCATGGGAATTGTAAAGCAGATCAGATTGACTGGTGAAGCCATCCCTGATCAACGAATTGTTGAGAAAGTCTTCGAAAGTTTACAAAAGAAATTTGAAATGGTTGTTACATCTATCCTTGAATCCAAGGATCTGTCAAATTTTTCAACGAATAAATTAATGGGCTCTCTATTGACACATGAGACCAAACTACATCTCGAAGATGAGTCAACAGCAAATGCTTTCAAGACTCAATTCTCCTTCAGCAGAGGAAGAGGCAGAGGTAACCGAGGAAGAGGGAGAAGTCCAAGTAACCATCACTCAAGTGAAAGTCACAGACAACATAATCAGAATCAGAATTTCCAAGGTCACAGACAACAGAACCAGAATCAGAACTTCCAACCTCAAAGAGAGAGAGGGAGAAGATCAAATGACAAATCAAGCATACAATGCTATTACTGTAAGAAGTTTGGGCACTATGAATCTGAATGCCAGAAGAAGCAAGCAAATCAGCTCTCAGGCAAAGCACATACAGTGGATGCAGCAATCACATGACAAGTAACAAAGATTTACTCTCATGTATTGATTCTTCAATTTCATCTGATATTACACTTGGAAATGATTCTTTCGTAAAAGTTCAAGGAAAAGGAGTTGTCCCTATTCTTACTAAACAAAATGTAAAGAAAGACATACACAATCTCTATCATGTTCCAGATCTGACACATAATCTGTTAAGTGTAGGACAACTAATTGAACATGGCTATAAGGTACTTTTTGAAGGAGCATCATGTAGGATATATGACAAAACCCTCGATAGAAAATTGATTTCTAAAATCCACATGACCAAGAATAGAATGTTTCCCCTGACCCTCAGAACTGCAAATCTGATCCAATCATATGCACAAAGTGCATTCACCCCCAATGAAACTATGGTTTGGCATACAAGATTTGGAGATCTACCCTTTCAGAGTCTAAGTCTTCTACAGAAGTACTCCATGGTCAAAGGTCTACTTGTCTTCAAAGAGCAAAATCCCCCATGTGAGTCTTGCATTCTTGGAAAACATAAGAGAACTAGTTTTCCACAATCCTCCACTCAAGCCAAACAACACTTAGAGTTGGTTCACACTAACCTATGTGGACCAATGCAAACAGAGTCAATAGGTGGTAGCGTTTATTTTCTAACATTTATTGATGACTTTAGCAGGAAAATTTGGATCTATTTTCTCAGACACAACTCTGAAACTTTTGCAAAGTTCAAAGAATTCAAAGTTGAAGCTGAAAAACAAAGTGGCAAATATGTAAAATCTCTCATGTCAGATGGAGGAGGAGAATACAACTCCAAAGAATTTGCAAATTTCTGCAAATCACAAGGCATCACCATGCAAACTACAACCAAGTATACTCCACAACAAAATGGAATGGTTGGAAGGAAAAATCAAACAATAATGAACATGGCAATACATTTTGGGCTAAAGCAGTAGCATGCTTAGCTTATCTCCTGAATAGATCTCCAACCATGAGTCTCAAGATGAAGGTCCCTCAAGAAGCATGGAGTGGGACAAAGCTAAATGTTGCTCATCTCGGGACATTTTGATGCACCACATATGCTCACATACCTTCTGAATTAAGGAAGAAACTGGATGATAGAATTGAGAAATGCATCTTTACTGGCTACAGTGAAACATCAAAAGCTTACAGGCTCTACAATCCAATCTCACAAAAACTAATTCTCAGCAAAGATGTAAAAATTTTTGAAAATCAGTTCTGGAACGAGTCTGAAAATCAGCCAATGGACAGTCAAGATCCATTGTTGTCACATACTGAAGACACAGAGAATTTAAGACAGCAAACGCATCAGCCTGCTCTTCCAAGGCTACAAGTACAAGAACAATCTGAAAGCTCTCAGGATAACTCAACTTCCAGCAGAAACTCTTCCTCTGGACTTCCAAATCAGAGAACTCGAAGTTTGAGAGAAATCCATCAGCAGTTGGATGACATTGATCAAGACAATGTTTTTGCATTAATGTTATGTCAACCCACATCTTTTAAAGAGGCAGCTAAGAAGTCACATTGGGTTCAAGCCATGAACCAAGAGATTGACTTAATTGAGAAGAACAAGAGATGGGATCTTGTTGATCTACCCAGACACAAGAAAAGTATTGGTGTCAAGTGGGTTTACAAAACTAAACTAAATGAAAAGGGACAAATTGAAAAACACAAGGCAAGACTTGTTGCCAAAGGATTCTCACAACAACCAGGTATTGATTATGGTGAAACTTTTGCTCCAATAGCAACGTTGGACACTATAAGGACTCTCTTAGCCATAAGAGTTCAACACAAATGGAAAGTATACCAGATAGATGTCGAGTCAGCCTTCCTAAATGGTGTCTTAGAAGAAGAGGTGTATGTGGATCAACCACCTGGATTTGAAGTGAGAGGGCAGCCAGCCAAAGTGTATTGGTTGAAGAAAGCCTTGTATGGCTTAAAGCAAACTCCAAGAGCGTGGTACAGTAGAATTAATACTTACCTGATCAAGAGTGGTTTCAGCAGAAGCCAAAATGAGCAAACTCTTTACACCAAAACTGATCAACACGGTCAAATTCTAATTGTATGTTTATATGTTGATGACATGATATATACCGACAATCTTGAGTTAACCAGTTTTAAACATGCCATGCAATCTGAGTTTGAGATGACAGATCTTGGCATCATGAAATATTTCTTGGGGATTGAGGTTGACCAATCAACCAAAGACATTGTTGTTTGTCAGCAAAAGTATGCAGCAAACATCTTAAAAGATTTTGCATGGAAGATTGCAATCCGGCAGAATCTCCTATACCCCTAGGCACAAAATTGAGCAAGAAAGATAAGGCCCTACAGTGGACCCTACCCTGTACAAAAGTTTAGTAAGTAGTTTATTGTATCTTACAGCAACTAGGCCTAATATTATGTATGCAACCAGCCTTGTTTCCAGGTTCATGGAATCCGCCAAAGATTCTCACTAGAAGATGGCGAAAAGGATTCTGAGATATGTTGCAGGCACTCTCAATTTTGGCTTATGGTACACTCAGTCTAATGATAGTCATCTCTCTGGTTACATGAACATTGTTTTTGCAAGAAGCCTAGATGACAAGAAAAGCACCTCAAGACATGTTTTTCACCTAGGCACGAACCTAATTTCATGGGCATCAAAGAAGCAACCCATTGTATCAATTTCTTCTACAGAGGCAGTTTAGTAGGTAGTTTATTGTATCTTACAGCAACTAGGCCTAATATTATGTATGCAACCAGCCTTGTTTCCAGGTTCATGGAATCCTCCAAAGATTCTCACTAGAAGATGGCGAAAAGGATTCTGAGACATGTTGCAGGCACTCTCAATTTTGGCTTATGGTACACTCAGTCTAATGATAGTCATCTCTCTGGTTACACGAACATTGATTTTGCAAGAAGCCTAGATAACAAGAAAAGCACCTCAGGACATGTTTTTCACCTAGGCACAAACCTAATTTCATGGGCATCAAAGAAGCAACCCATTGTATCAATATCTTCTACAGAGGCAAGTATGTCACTGCTACCTCAGCCTCTTGTCAAAAGCTATGTGGCTGAGAAGAATATTGAATGATATGTCACATACAGAAAATGAGCCAACTCCTATCTTCTGTGACAACACCTCAGCAATTGCTCTATCCAAAAATCATGTGTTTCACAAGAAAAACAAGCATATTGACACTCGTTTTCACTTCATACGTGAGCTAGTCAATAATGGTGACATAAAACTTCAATTTTGTGGCTCTCAAGATCAACTAGCAGATATTTTTACAAAGCCACTAGGAAAATCCGTTTTTTGATTTTCAAAGACAACACTTGGGCATTATCAATGCTGATGTTTGTAACTGTTGAGTTTAAGAGGGAGTGTTAAATATCTGTAACCTCAATAGTATGTGACTGCCAACTGTTCTGGCCCGCTATACGAGTTAGTTAAGATCTCTTGTTTTGTTTCTTGATTTTGCTCAAGCCTATTTAGCTCAACTATATGCTCAATACTAAATGCTATGCTCACTTTCTGTGTTTTCCCAATTTCATCTTCTCTATATTATCTTCTTTGCTTCTCATTTTATCATCTTACAGTATGGACAAATCAGAACTGTAACTGCCACATAATTGTTTGTATATGAGTACTCCCCATTTATAACGAAAATGAGTAGACTTTTTTCTTTTGAAAACAAAAAAAAGCTAGGAAAGAAAGCCAAACACCGAAATCGTGGTGGAAATCATTCTCTTCAAGCTGGAAAAGAAAATTCCAAAGGCCAAAAAGGCAAGGCCACTTCAAATATGTCGAGTTTCCCAGTCCTAAAGCTCCAAAATCAGCTACAAAAACGAATGTCATGTATCCATTGCCCACATTATCCACATATTTATTTTTTTTTGTGATCAGGTTGCCGGCGGACGGATCTTCTCAAGAGTCACATGACACAAATCATTCTGTATCCAAATCCCTCCGCTATAAGAAATCGTTTGCCTTATACCCGAAACCGCAAGCACATTCAGCCACCAGCAAAATATCTTGAGAAAACTCATACAAACAGAGATGAACGCACAGGATATACTCATCAAAAAGAGCATGAGTAGCCATGCCCATTGAGAGCTAGAAACCATTTCTCGAGAACTGTTCATAAGAAACAACTTATTTTTTAAGATACGGTTTCCAATCCTCTGAAACAAAAACACCCATAGAAAACGGCACTAAAACCATAGTCCCCAGTCACGTTTCTGGTAACTAGGGCTCTCGGCATTCTTTCTGTTTTGCGCTTATTTTACACTATTGCAATTATTTTAGACTTTAAAAGTGACATGGTTCTGTTTCTTCACTTTCTCTGTTTATGACTATGTATTTTTTCCTTACAGATATAAACTCCATCCTTTCATTCTGTGCATTATCCTGGACTCTAATATCTTCTCTATTGATAAAAACCTCCATTGATCACGGCCTTTTATTAAAGTATCTTATATGTCCATAAATGCCTCCTTTCTCTTTTCTACTTTAAGATTGTCTATTTCAGCGATATAAAATATATATTTTCTGCTATGGAGGATTGGGAGCTACCTTTTGAAGGCAGCTATGTATTTACAATGAGCCTGTGATATATTTCTTAGTTCATTCTGCACTATGTGTTCCATGGATCTAATGTTTATTGTAGTCATTAGTCGGATATTAATTAAAACTTATAGGAAGCCTCTATTATGTACGTGTGCCAGAAAACACCAAACGATAAAAAGACATTTCGAAAGCCCTGTAGACGAAACAATGCTAACCTCAAAGCATTCATGCGACCTACAAAACTTCAATATTTTGAAAAGAAAACAAAAGAACAAATTGGAAACCCTTGCAGATTACTGAAGACGGGCATCTGATTAGTATTACCTTATTAAACATGCATATAGAGAGATTGTGTAAAAATGTACTCCTGCGTTACTTGACTCGCTTCAGCAAAGGAAGGAATGACCATTTCTTCTCAGCGAATCAGAAAAACAGGAGGTTAGTATCTGGACACATTAACACCATGAATGCAATCATAATTTGCAAACTGGCTGCCTGAAATTGTGCCCATATAATATATAGAATCAAACAAACATGTAGCAACACACAGATAGCTCAAAACACACATGCCCTTGGCTGCAGAGAAGGAAAAATAACTCCCTCATGTTTCAGGGGTTGCACTCCCCTTGTGAACCTCATTCCACCTCGAATGGCCATGGTTTGCATAAGAAATATTTTATATTTATAGCAGATAAAAACCCTAACGAGGCTCCAGAACTTCTAAGGCCTCGGTTTCCAGGGGTTGCTAAAGGCATGGTCCTATCTCACTTGGAAAGTTAGCCCCGACTAAACGAAGTCGCTATCTTCGTTCTTTTCTCAAAACAAAGGCACGTGGGTTATATCTGATATGTTTTAGGGTTTGCCCAAATTGTATGTGGAATTTTTTTAAGCGAGAACACTTTAATCCAGCTTTTCTATGAGAGAAAAGGTTAGAACGTGGAAAGATTATATAGATAATAATTGAAAAATAAAAGCATGGAGAGTTGCTTCAATTGGTTTGGTTTAGAATTAAATGTAGAGTTACTTCAATTGGTTTTGTTTCGTTTAGAATTAAATGTGAGTTTATCATGTTGGTTGTTTGTAGTTGGTTTGACTTCTTATCACTTATATTTGTTGAAAAAAATAATTGAAAAAATAAAATATGATATTAAAAAAAGTTATTTTAATAAAAATAGCATTTTATATATTATTTTTATTTTATAATTATAATATATTTAAAATTATTTGTGAATTGGGTTTATTTTGGGTGGTTGGGAGGAACAATTGTTATCCTCTCCACTTGGGTTAAGTGGGGTTCAATTCCCACAAGTGATATGTTGAGCTCATAACAAGTAAAGATTATAAGGTTTACTCTAGGTACCATCGTCAAAATGAAGGGAAGTATTCTAAGACTTACCCTAGGTACCATCCTCGAAATGAGGGGAAGTACTGGGGGGGTTTCCCGAGCTTTGTAACCTAGAAATAAAACACACACACACATATATATCCATACTTAATGATCCTCATTTCAACAATGGTACTTAGTGTAAAGTAAGCGGTATATACTTAGTGCACCTGACCCTATGGGAATTAAAATGGAGACTTGCACTACACATCGAATTATTAACAACGCCCAAGTAACAATGGCACCAATTGAGAGATTTTTTTAAGAAATGTGAGAGCATGGAGAGGAGAGGCCTAGGGTTTGCAAGGTGGTGATGTTACTAGGGTTTTTTGGGACGGTCTTGATCCTTGTATAAGGTCCTTGTTTACCCTCGTGACAATGACATACAATGTCATCATGCATTATTCAAAGGATTTACTTAATGAGTCCTAGATTTTTCCAGACTTAACTATTTGTCAACGGCAACGTGAGGTATAGGTGGTATAGACACATGAGGCTAGCGTGGAGGGTGGGATTGTTTTCTTGAAAATTAAGTATGGATCAATAATGATAAGGCCCTAAAATGGATATGCCTTTTGGGCAGGGTTCATAGGGGTCTTAAAAGTGCATTAAGGATGCCTAATCATAACAAGGGTTTTGGTAAAGTTATTTTTTGTTGTCCTTCTTCTCCAGTCATTTCTTCATCTTTTGTTGGGCTTGAAACTTCGGCTCAAGAACAAGTATTTGCTCCAAACCTTTCATCATATAGTGAAGATCTTGTGGTAAAATCTTTAGCACCCTTAGGTGGAGGCGAATCTTTGGAGTTTAGGATTGTTCTTGATTTGTTCTTTGAGTCAAGTCTTAAGCCGACTAAACGAAAGGTGGTTCCAAAGAGTTACCTCAAGGGTGTTGGTATAGATGGGAGTCGGAAGCAAAGTAGTGTTGAGCCTCAACTATTGAGAAGTAAGAGGTGTGTGAGGAAGAAAGGGAGCTCAGTTTGATTGGTGTTTGTGGATGACATAAGGATGCATCAAGTGGTAGGGTTAGCATCGTAGGCCCTAGTGGGTGTTTTCAAGGCCGAAGGATGTGTGATAAAAACTCTTAGAGATTATATTAGTCGGGCTTGGGAACAAATTACAAGTTTTCGGCCTCAATTTCATCTCCTTTCCATGGGGTGGGTGGCCTTTGTATTTAAGGATGCTAGATATGTGTCAATGATTCTTGGAAAAATCTAGCAATGGGATTCAACCCCTTTAATTCTAAATATATGTTCCCCCTTCTTCAATGCAAAAATGGAGAAATCATTGATTGTTCCATTTTGGGTCAAAAACTCCAAGTTACACCTAGAATTTTGGTCTATGGAAGTTTTTCAAGGAAATAGGAAATTCTATTGGTTCATTTATGGAGGTGGATATGAGCTTTATGGTTACAAGTATTATGACCATTGGAAAAATTATGGTCTCTCTAGACCTAAGGGAGGGATTCATTGAGGAAATGATCATTTAAGGGGCCCTATTTCTGATTCCCAAAGTTTGGATTATTTTGGAATTCCTTTCAAAGGTGTTAGATTCCATAGACATGGTCACCTAGTGGTAAATTGTGAGCTTAAAATTCGTAAGAAGGTTTGGGTCGAAAAGAGTTTTAATAAGGATGATGGGGTGATGGTTGATGCTAGTTGTAAGGGTTCTTAGGAGGTCAAGGGTTCTCAATCGATTTCGAAGGAGGTGGCTTTGAAGATTAGTGGATAAGTACAAATGGCCAAGGAGAGTTTAAAGCCCTTGAGCTCTATGTCCTCCATCATCGAGATATTACCTCTTAAGGAATCTGGTCTAAGTCATTGCAATAGCATGATTCCTTGTTATCAGGTAAGCATAAACTTGATGCCTCTCCTGATTTTTCTTATAATTTAGTTAGTTTAAGGTATGGGAGGGAGTTGGGTATGGTTTCAAGTAGGATAAGTTCCTCAATCTAAGTATTATTGATGAAAAAGATGATGAAGTATTACCCTCGCCCACTACGAGGGAGATATCTAGTAAGGCAGAAGTGACCTTATCCCCAGTCTCCAATATCCCAAATTCCAATAGCATGTTGAATAATTGGTGTTCTTCCATGGAGAGTGGTTGGGGCATTGAGGGTTCATCTAGGTACTTCCTTAGGTTTAGAATCGTTGGGAAAAAGATAGCAAACCAAGTGGTGGAGGGTGGTTTAGGGATGAATGCTCTCATTGGTCCTTCAAGATCCAAGCAAGGTGGGAAGTCTCTTATGTTTATGGCATGGGAAAAGGCTAAGAAAGAGGTTTTGGTGGGTAAACAACATCTCATAGATGGCATTCTTATAACAACTTATACCCCTGGGAGGTGTGCATCATGAAGTTAATGTCATTGAATTTGTGAGGTTAGGTCACCCCTCAAAGAAATAGGCCTTGTGTAGATTAGTTGATTTGTACAAATTGGACATTATTTTGTTATAGGAGACTATGGGGGTTGGTAAAAAATGTATCAATGATCTAGCTAAGATTCTTGATCATTGGAGTTTTGCTACTTTGACTCTAATGGTTGTTCTAAGGGATTGATTTCACCTTGGATGAAAGGAGTTATAAAATGTACTAACATATTTTAATTTGATCGGATCGAGGTATTGTTCTTTATGCTCTAAAATATATTATGAAGAGTTTACAGTGCTTAATACATATGGGCCATGTGCAGAATGGGTGGCATATTGGAATAATATTTTTTCTAGAAGTTTTCTCAGACAAAGACTTCTTATTGATGGTGGTGATTTGAATTTATCCTTGGGGAGGTCGGAGATATGGGGCAATGTTGCTAATATAGATGTTCGTATTGAGTACTCCATGAGAAAACTAGAGGATTTGTGTCTATGTGACATAGAGTTGGTGCAGTTGAAGCTCACTTGGAGGAATATGTGCAATGGAGATGGAAGAATAGTGAAGAGGTTTGATCATTTCTTTGTGAGTGATGATTTTGTAGTAGATTCAATGAGGATCGGGCAATGAGTTGGTACAAGTGGTGACATTGACCATATGCCTGCATTTATGGAGATTGCAAAAGTTGGGGGAAAAAACCCACCCTTTAAATTTAATTCAAATTGGATAGCGAATGAAGAATATGTAAAGTTGATTAAGGAGACATTGAATCATTTTGATGTTTCCTCTAGAGAATTTTCAACGTTGCAGTTTTTGAGACATCTAAAGAGTATCAAGAAACTATCTACAAATTGGGCTCATAAGAAAAGGATGAAGGATGGTCAGTGGTCCATTGTGATATCCCCTTCCACTTGATCGTGACGAAGGGTGACTTAGTAGTCTATACAACTCCCATAGGCTATATGTTGGATTTTTAAAGAGTTATGGCTCATGTATGCTCTTTAAATTTTTTGATTAACTATTACTTGAACCATAACTACTGCAACAAACCAAGATCACAAGAAGAATAACCATGCACAAGAACACAATAAGTATCCTGGGAAACCCTTCTCAACAAGGGAAGAATACCCAACCAATCCTTTGTTATATTCCTCAAGAGAAAGACCTCCCACACCATCACCAAACCTAGCACACAAGAGGGTGTTGTAATTCTCATAATTTCAGACCATAACTTTTGAAATCATGAGATGGCACACTGATTATTGTGTTTCCTCAATGGGGATTCACCTTTATTTATATAAGACTTGTCACATCAAATGATGTGTCTTTTGGCACAATAGGGTTGACCTCGATAACTCAAAATATAATTAATAATTACCATATTAATTATCTTTTACATTAAGGTGGGGCCGACCTATACCCTTTACATTACAAATAGGGTTACAAGTAAGTCTGGCTCTTGAACAATATATCAAGGGATCTCATACACCCACTAGTGCTCAACCACTAGGGGCACATCCATAGGGATGTCCATATCTCTATCTCAATGCATCTCACAGGATAACCACATTCACTAGTGCTCAACCACTAGGATCACGTTCACCTGTGCTCATCCATAGGCACGTCCACTCAACAGATCTTCTTTCCCACTACATTACACAGGAGAGCCATCTCGATTTCATCATCTCAACTCTCTGCTCAGAGGAGGCTAATACATCGTCTTCATCTTTGTCTCATGACGATGCACCCAACTCTATGGGAATTCATGCATTCACCTTGTGCTCAGCCACAGGCATGTCCAACTCAGCAGATCTCTTTTCTCACTGCGTTACACAGGAGAATCATATGGAGTTCTTCTCAATTCTCTGTAAGGAGGAGGCTATCACTACGTTCCAGCTCTGTCTAAGATAGGAACCACACACCCATCTCAGGGGCTCTCTCTCAGTTCTATGTCCCGGAGGATGTCTCACGCAACTGTAATCATCAACACTCCCTCTCAACCAAGGAGGTAATCTCCACCAAGCTAGTTTCTCACATAAGTACTCGAACTTCGTATTGGCAAGTTGTTTGGTGAAGATATATGCAATCTGCTCATGTGTAGGAAGATATTGCATGTGTATTGTTTTCCTCTGCAACATGTCTATGATATTGTAACACCTTGTTTCCCCCAAATTTGTAATTAATCCTAATACAGGAATTACCATGCTAAAGCATGATGAAAATGTAAATAACATTATGAATTTATATTACAGAACTGCTGAG